>CM063503.1:123249636-123292136 GCA_032207245.1 Pardosa pseudoannulata | reverse complement strand
CTTATTAATAGAAGAAAAGAACATTTTCAAAATCTTCAGAAATGTTCATGAATTTTTCTTTATTTTATTTCTTTATTTCATCCTTTATTTTATTTCTTTATTTCATTTCACCCCAAAATTACGTTGAGATATGGAGATAGTTAAACACAGACAGAAACATTTGTGTTATATAAGTAAATATCTAATTTTCAAGAGATAAGTCTAAATAACATATACGACAAAATAATTTTCTCTTTTATTATACTTTTCATTTCAGGATATGAAATGTATTTGAAAATACGTAAAAATGACATTTTTTAACTCTTTAAAACAATTAACATTAAGTGTATAACATTACACACACACACACACACACACACACACACACACATATATATAGATATATATATATATATATAATATATATATATATATACATAATGCTCCTGCTTGGGTATGTATGTATGTGTATGTGTCTGTACGTGTATACAAGTTTATGTGTGTATATATATATATGCATATATAATGGAATGCATATATAATGTAACTCGGAGTAATATTTACTTTGAATTGTATAAGCGGCTAGAAAACTCTATAAAGCAGAACAGAAATTAAGCATTAAAGTCAGCACAGCTCCGATCTAATCGTTACGGAGTAAAGCGACATGAAATCTAGACTAATGAGGAACTAATGAGTCCTATTTCCCATGATTGCTTTCCTTCGCATCAGGTATTCTCCGCAATTCTTCCGCCAAGCGAATTCGAGGTCTTCTGAAATCGAACTAAAATAAACGGCGTGGGATTCTAAAATGACAATCAAGTTTCGAAAAGTTCCCTTGCCACTAAGTTTCCTCTTGTTTTCATTTTTAAGTTAAGTTAACATAGCACACTTAGAGGCAACTATGAATAATTGAGAAGGAAACTCACTAGGCTATAATAATAATAAAGAATTAATAGAACTATACTACTAAATTTTGCTTTATATACTACATTTAATAGGAAACTGGGAAGTTTAGAAATATAGCTAATGAACCACTTTTTTAGTTTGATTTATTTGATAAAGAAAAATCGATACTAATATTTAAAAGTAAACTGCAATTCTTTATTGTTTTGTAAGATTTATTCATTACATAACTTATACTTAAAAAATGTTGAGCGCATAACTTTATGAAATTTTAAATTTAATGATTTTTTATATAAAGTGTATTATATATTTAAAATTAATATTATGCAGTTTTTTAGAATAAATTTAAGGAACTTTTTAGATGATTACAATGATGATTTTTTATGTTAATTGGAATGTTCAGTATATGTTTGTGAGTGCTTGTGCTTCTGTATGTGTGTTTAACCCCTTCCCTGATTGGTTCAAAAGCGCGGTTTTTTCGCATGTTTTGTATCAGAAGACGAATTGTTATCTTTCAGTGTATAGCTTTCTGTTTATATTTTACTAATCACCTGATAATTTTGTTGATGTAAGAGTTGAATAATATATTTGTACTTTTAAATAATGGATAATTCAGAGCGTATGGAGATAATTTCTTGTGATTCGAACTGTGACACGGAATCAGAAACTGAATTATCTGTAAATGATAGTAGCGAAAGTTTACTAGATGACCTGGATAGTAGTGACTCTGATACAAAGTAGTAGTACAGATGGAATCAGTCAAGCAAGACAATTTTTTGAAATTAATTATGATAATCCTTTGGATCCGCCTGCTAGATTTGCTTTCACTGAAATTCCAAAAATTAACTTGGATATTGATGAGACTAAAGATGAACTTCAGTTCTGTGATGCTTTCATAGAAAGAAAAAAAGTTGTAATAAATGTTTGAAAATATTAGAAATGTTAATTTTAATAACATATCTTTACTTAAAAATGTAAAATAAACAAAAAAAATGCAATAAAAAATGTGACATTTTTTTGACCGAATTCTGGAAAAAAATGAAACTGTCAAAGGGTTAAATTTCTGAAATTGTTTATTGAATTAAACGGATGATACCCGACAATAAATCTAGTGGTTTCTAACAGGATTATATTAGTACAAGATTGTATAGTCGTATCGACTATTTAAATAAGCTATTCGGAATCGATTTTAAGAACTATATTTTGGAACTGGAGTTGGTTAAGTGTTTAATGCATTGGACCCGAGCCTAGCAGTAACTCCCGATAAACAGAGTTAGTGCGGATTCAACTTACGTTTGCAAATGTATCTTGACAAGTGCATTGAGATTTGGAAGCATTAGGTCTGTGTATTTAATCCTTAGTGTTGATTAAATTAAGTCAACAGTTTTAAATATTGTTGAAATACTGTTGAAAACACACTCTTTTAATTAAATAATAATAAATAAATACATACATACATGTAATCCATTAATTATATACCTGCTTTATCATTATAGACCCTATTATTTTTACTTGCCCGGGCTACTGGGCAAGGAGAAGCCTAAACAGCTAACAGTAATAACGAACAATGCAGTCTGGCCACATTGAAGAGAACGGCACAATCTAATTAAAAACGGTCTAATTAAAACTTTATATTATAGAGCTGCTAAAATGGACATCTTTACGAGTCAACAACAGACAACAGAAAGACACGAAAATCTCTCTGCTCGAAAAAAGGTGCTCCCTAGAGCGAAGACAGAAAGAATTTTCCCTCTTACTGAGGGAATTTAAGTGTAAGATCGATCAGGGAAAACGCGGAGCCATTTTACCGGCTGCAGCTGGGAAACGTGTAGAGTAGACAGAAAATTTACATAAAGTTTTCGGGAATGGATCGAAAGAATTTTAAGTCTAGAACGTTTCTTTGATAAGACATTTAAAGGCTGGGAAAAAGATTTTAAGGAATTAGAATGGGAAATATTAAAGTTAAATAATTTTAATATATTACATACATACGTGCATACATACACATATATATATATATATATACATATATATATATATATATATATATATATATATATATATATATATATATATATATATATATATATATATATATATATATATATATATATATATATATATATATATATATATATATATATATATGTATATATATATATATATATATATATATATATATATATATATATATATATATATATATATATATGCATGCATGTATATATATATATATATACGTGTGTGTGTGTGTGTGTGTGCGTGCGTGCGTGCGTGCGTGCGTGCGTGCGTGTGTGTGTGTGACGTACCTAAAATTTTAAAGACACACTCAACTGACATTTACTACTTTGAATATTTAGTAATACAATTATGAATTCCTAGTATATACTAAATCTCAAACATTTCATAAGAAATTATTTAGCATTACCAAGAAATTTAATTTAGTTTTAAAACAAAAATAAAAAAATAAAGATATTATGTGGTTCTCAATAAAATATCCATCAATTACTAGCTTAAATAACAAGTAATTTTAAAAGTAAATATTTTTTTGAAAATCAAAGATAACTATTCATTTAGTAATCATTAAACTGATTGGCACTAATGATTCATTTTTTCAAAAATGAATGTGAACTTTTAGATATTCTGAATAATATAGTGGAGATCGTTAATTATCTATATCATAAATATATTTAATATTTCTGCATATTTCGTTAAAATCTTAAAGTTCTACAGGAGTAAATTACATGATTCTAATCAAATGTAATAACATTTATTTGCAACGTCATTTAGAACATAAATTTTTATTAACTTTTTTTTCAAAGACTTGTCTTTATAGTATTTCAAAGGAATTTGTGTCGCAAAAGTTTTTCTCATACAAAAGTATGAAAATTGAACTAAGGATGTAAAGGTAGCTAAATAATATTCTCTATATAGATCAAAAAGCTTCCTTTAATAAGTACCAGAAAAGCTTATTACTAGATAGAGATATCTAACTATAACATGATATCGCTTTCCTCTCATGTAGAATGCCAGAAGGCAATATATATTTTTCTCCTTCTATTAAATTGCAACACATAACATTATTTATCTTTTCAGTATGGAAAATACAATTTGGAATGATAAAATCAAAAGTTTTTTTTATATCACTGAACAAACGCTTTATCACATTACTTTCCCAATTTGAGGACATTTTGAATTATTTAAATTTTAATTAAGTTTTAGTAAAAATTTCAATTCAAAATAAGGCATTAATGGAAGGTATCACCTTTAAATCTGCAATAATCAAAATGTTTTTATTATTTTATCAGATAAAATAAGAGAATTGGAAGTTTTCTTTTTTAATTAAGTTGATATGTAAAGAAGAATCGAATTTATGGTTAAATATCTATAGCAATTGCATAGAAATTGTTATGAAAATTTCAAACTTTAAAAAACTTTTTCTCAAAACTATTATTTCAAATTATGTACACAATATCACTTCAAAACTAAGAAATCAAGAATTTTAAATGTTTGTATATTTTTGTACATGATAATATAGCCTAATCTCTAGCTATTTTTAAATAAGCTTAAAATAGGTAGCTTTTAATATTTTAATTTTTATATTATTTTTACGTTTTATAGGAATTACTTTCTTTTACAGTGCTATAACTTAAACAATTTATGCAAATTCTAATAAATATTTCACTTGTAAGTTATACAGTAACATTTTGTGAAGATATGTTTTAAAATTTAATTATATACGTGAAACAGTTTCATAAAAATGTATCTACAGTGTCCACAGTACTTATGTCAAAGTCTAAATTTGATTAAAAAATCAATCCCTTAAATGAATAATGTATAAAAGTAGTAAGTATTAAAATTGTTTGAAGCTGATAAATGGGGTTTTCCTTCTTAACCAATTATGAGGTTCTAGAATATGATTTACATGAATGCTAATTGAAGAACAAATACAAAAGCAGGAAGTATTTAATACCCATAATGAAAAATTGTACTCCCTTTATAAATAAGCAAAATTTTAAAAATAAAACAAGATTTGAATTAATACTGTCTATATTTTTGAAACACTAGGCAAATGAGACCTTGTAGACTAATGATATTGCTTAAACACGATTCTAGACTGCTGAGAACATCCATTTCAACAATAAGATTCGCCCACGAGCTAAGCGTCTTTATCTTTAACTATAAATATTACATATTTTATTGCCTAGTAAGATTTCAATGTTTCATTAAAAGCTAAAAAACACTGAAATATTTTAATCTACCTTTATACCCAATGCATAAGGAATACCTGGAAAAACTACAGAGATACCAGACTAGAATGAATGTACTACACTAACAGACTCACATTAAAACACTGATTATTTCGTTAAAATTCCTTTAGTACATAATGTTGCAGATATTTGTCAAACTTTTGATCAACAAGATAAGTGAATTATATTCTAAAAATTCATAGGTAATACCTCTTGATGACAGCATTCAATAAACACAAATTTCATTTGAGGTTTAAAATATTTACCTTGGAGAATAGCTATTATTAAATAATATCCTTTTATTGGAATATAATAATTTCAGTTGATATCTATCCTACTATCCTTAAACTGCCAATTATGGTATGTAAAAAGTGCATAGAAAAATTTATAAGTAAAAAACAATTGTGATATAAGTTATGTTACTAGCACGACTATTTATTTGCACTGTAAAGATATTTTCTTTGTTATTAAATTTATTCTATTTATAAAGCTAAGAATTTTTTTTTATTTTATGTACACGGGATGGTCATATTTCAGAAGTGTAATATTTACAAAACTCTCTAGTAGAGAGTTTCTTCTGCAATTATTCAGATTTTATTATTTAAGTTTGATATTCAAATTTTTATAATAAGATTTAATATCCATATTCTCTCAATTCTTCCCTATATATGAACGATATTCAATTTTTATGTTTTCATGTTTTCTATATACGCAGCTCAATAAAAATATTTGTAGGTTGCTTTAATTGCAGATAACTTATTTTAATATAACCGATTTCTTCACTAAAAACTTCTTGAACTTTCAACCAAATTTACTTCTCATAAAAATTAAAAAGTTTGGGTGTATGGGATACATACGATAATTTAAATACTCCATTTGAGTAGTCGTTATAAATACGAAATATGAATTAAATTTGAACATACTCAAGTGGATAATTTTCTTTAACACTTTATTGCGACTTCGTTTAAAATAATCCTAAAGAACCAACTTATTTAAGTTTAGTGCTTGTTTAGAAGTAATGATTTTTCCCCAGCGCAAACTTTACAAGAAATAGACTTTTTCTTTCTGGGCCGATTCAAAAGAAAAAATGTGTTTTCAATTATTAATGAAGGGAAGAGCCGTTTCTGAGTAGCATATTTTATTTTGGAGACGTAATCCTGCTGATCAACATACAAAAAATATTCTATGACAAGAAAAAGAGCCACTTTTTTTGTTATAATTAAACTCGAAAATTAATACAAGAATCCAATTACTTATCTGCCAAGGACACGCGGCAGTATAAAATTTAGTTTCAAATATGTATCATAAGTTTAGCTTTAATTAAAATTTGTCTGAAGGCTGGCGGTGATATTAATGTTGGAATTTTAGCCACGGATATTTTTTATGGTACTTAATTTTATGGTCTGCTTAAGATTTCTTATTACAACAGACGAATAAAATCTGTTTTCGTTATGTATAATCTTTCAGATAACGTTTTTTTATTGTCTTTGCTTATGACGAAAGTATATGAATATTAAAGATAAAAATAGCTTTGTTAAAGATTATATCTAAAGATGTGAATATATTTATCAGTAATACATAGGTTGCTTTATCTGTTTTCAAGCTTATTACCCTAACTCTATTGCTTGGTTCTAAGCCATAGCTACTTAAATATTATGAAAATAAAATGAAGTGTAAGAGTAACAAATAAAGGATTCTAAGTTTTATCAAAATTTGAAAATTTATATATGAATCAACGTTTTGTAGTAAGCTAAATATTTTATTAAAATAATTTTATAAAAAATAACTAAAAGTTATATATTTTTTAATACACTGAGCAAATTTTAAGAGGAAATTAGATGGTGCAAAGCCTTTTAGTGAACTATAAACTTATGCAAAATTGCCCACATATAAATTGAAATGTAAAAAAAAAATAAATTACATAAAAAGTTAAATATGAGATATATTTTAATTTAGATATTTAATAATTTATATAAGCTGTTAAAATGGTTCTTGCAAATTCAATATAAACTTGTTTTTCCCTCATTTAAAATTGTATTTAGAATTTGTCAATTGTTTCAATAATTTATACAAAACAATGTTATGTTTGTATTTTGAATAATGCAAAATTCAGAATTTTACAAATATAAATTGAATTTTAAAATCTGAATTAAGTCGTAACTTAAAATTTATACAAATATTTAACTTAATATATATTTGGAATGCTTGATAAAATTTTATACAAAATTAAGTACCAAAAATCATTTTAAAAGCAAATAACAAAATCAGTTTCAAGCTGTATGTTTAATAAATTGATGCGATAATGCATACAAAATAGCTTTTTAATGTCTACCATCCCATTAAATATAAGAAAGTTCAAAGAATATTCCCGAACTTCAAACATATCTATACATGTATCTTTAGTTGTTAAAACTGGAAATAAAAATTATTGCGTTTCATGAAATAGAATTTATAAAGTTATAGAATTTTTGCTGTACAAACAAATATGATTTATTATAACAGCACATTTTATAATAAAAGAGAGAGGTTATGAAAATAATGGTCTATATAAAATAAATTTATATATTGTTGCAGTAAAAAAAATATGTTTTTTATTCTTCTCGGTGTATGTCAAAGCTGCAAAACATAAGCAAAATTGAAATCTATTTTACTGTACTTTTAAAATCTTTTCTATACAGCAGATTCGACTCGATGTCTTTTACTGATATTCAAACTGACTCAAACTTTAGAAGCTTAAATCGATTCCCAATGGAAAATTGTAAAAGCTTTAAGAATGTAGTAATGTCTGGCACGCTTTTGTAGCTTTTCTTATATAAACTGAGAACAAAACTCGAAGACAATCCAAAATAAAAATATTCAGGCACAGAAACAAAGAGACAGAAATATTCTATTACTCAGGAGCTTAAATGTGCGTAATATCAAAAAAAGTACTAGAACAGCTTTCAAAATTTTAAGACTCTTGCATAGATTTTTTTTTTTTACAGAAAAGTTCCAAATTTTTACAAAAATTTAAAAACACAATAGAAAATTCCCTCTTGTTTTTTAGAGAACATTGGTATTATAGCATTTAATGTATTTAAAGTTTTTTTTAATTTTTAAATTTTATTTTACTTAAGAATCGTAATAACCTTTACTAGCTTTAAATAGCAGATAATTACGTAAGTTATAAAAATGTTTAATAAATAATATTTCTAAACAATGTTATTTTCAGCTTCATATCTAAAGAATTTTAGTAGTTTTTACTAAATATCTATGAAGATTACTAATATAGTACAAGAAACTTCCTTCTTCAACTTTCTTGTGTAATTTTATTGCAATTTTATTGCATTATTATTATTATATTTCTATAGTTTTCTAACCTCTGTAAGGCCTGAAGATATATGTCTGTATTGCCAGCTGAATTAGAAATTCAAGGAAAAAAAACCTCGATCTTCAATTGAACAATCAAATGTTTATTACGACAGAATATTTAAACAGGAATTTGTTAATGGGTATAAAGAGTTTAAATGTTAAAAAAGAGTAAACTTTAACAATATTTAACTTACACAATTTCCCATATTATTTTGGCTTTTTGGACTTTATTTATGTAGGGTATTAATTTCTTCAAATTAGATTAATTTGATGCATTCTCTCATAAACTTATTTCTCTATGCTGTCTGTAAAATGTATTTCATTTTTAACCACATCTATACACTACAAAGTTTTCATCACTTTTACGCCAATAAAAAGGAAAGTAATGCTTAAATATTTTGGGGTTACCCTATTTGGCAAAAATACATGAAAATTCAACCTTTTATTGCAGGCTGTTATATCTCTTTAAAAAAGTTGTTTTTGTACTGTTTCTACCGATGGTTTTCCTAACGCATTATTATTTATAAATTTTTCAGCTGTTTCCATTTCACACTCAATTTGTTAATTATGTGCTCAAACTTCAAAACATTTAGCGAGGATAAAAAAAATACTTATTATAAGTTAAACACTTTTTTTTTACTTCCGTAACCAGTGAGCCCTAAATCTGGTGGAGCATTAATAATTCGTAATATTTGAATGAAAAATTTGAAGAACAGGTCAATGGAAGCTAGAAAATAAGCAAAGCGAAAACTAGGAGACTTTCCATGCTAATGACAGGCGTGAAACTCTTAGAATCAGTCATACTCACGGTTGGCTGTCATCCAAGACAGAGGCTAGAGAAACTCGTTGGCTAGAAGAGGGAGAACGGTTTAAATTCAGTCCACCTAATAATAATATGCTCTAGAAAAGTATTTTCGCATTCATCTCAAAATCATTTACACTCTTTCAAAAAACTTTTAGAAATGCCTATTATTCGTGACTTTTTGGTGCCAAAATTAATTGCACTCAATGGAAAGTTGGGAGAAATTAATTCTGAACTTTCAGTGTTACAAATCTTGCAGGTCCCGATTGCGAATCAAAACTAACTGAATTTATGTTTGTTACTTATTTATTAAAATTCCATTACCATATGAATGACACAATCGAATAGTGGAAAACAGGAATTAAAAATTTTTACACATTTCTTAGTCTTCTACTGAAAACTTATATGTTTTAGGAAATAAATAATCCTCACGAAAATACAGAAAGTCTGATAAATATATTATACGTGAACGGGGTGTAATGTATTCTGTGAAAAAAATCCACAAATTTGAATTTATTAGGGATTGGAGAGACTCCTAAATAATGCAATTGTTTTTTTTTCATATGACAAAAGAAATTGTCTATTCATTACACAAAAGCAGAAATTAAATTCGGTTTTTTTCCCTACTCGTTATATAAGCGGGTAAATTTTACCACCTTTTAATGGATGAGAACAAAATCTAATTGGTCAGCAATTTGTATCTCTGAAAAAGTGTGACCTTTTAGATGAGCTTTCGGTAACAATTTTATACTTATAGTTTGTATTTTTTCCCTGTTCAGTAATATTTTTCTTTTATTCTTGCAATGCATCTTTATACGGAAAGAATATTTAGAACAGCAGTACTAAGAAATTATATTAGTGGGAATCTAAGCCATACACTCTTAGATATTTGGACTATTAGATATTTGAAAATCATCTTGCGGCCTTTATAATTAAATATAATACTTAATTGGAGCAGCGTAACAAGATTTTTTTTCAAGCAGGCGTTTCTTCCCTTTCAACTCATATCACAATTAATACAGTAATCCTTACATGTGTATTACATATGTACTGCAACCTGAGTGGGATTACAACCCCACATTTCCATCTTTGCAATGCCACTGCCTAGTGAAGATCTGTCTTAATTATAAAATTCCATGATCATTTCCCTGTAAATTGATCTTGAACTTGAGATCTGCTTAGTAAGTAAAATATACATCTTTCAACATTTCTCAACATTTTGAAAAATCCGTTCTTTGTTAGACCGAAATATTCTGCTTCACAATATCATAATTCATGACGGTCTGCCCACCACAACTTATATAAAGTATTAATGATGCCACGTCGAAGAAAACATCCGATTAATTTTGATTATCCTCGGAAGTGCAGGGGGATTTTCACCTTAATTTCCAGTCCCTGGTTCACACAAACCTTTCCATCAGATAAATTTCAAATCTAAACATTTAACCTCTATTTATTCATCTTGCTGAGGAATATTCTTTTGTTAGTTTTCCAAGTTATAATCTATCTGCATCATCCCAAGATCATCTCACTGTAATGGTATCACTAACCAGGATCTTGTTAAGAATTAAAAATAAGTATGATAAAATTGATAACACTGCGAATAATTCTCCGTTTGCCAAGCTCAACGTCATACCCCAAGATCATTTCCTTCTAAAAACCCTCTTGCTACAACTATCTACTTATCAAGAAAAAATAAGTATGATAAAATGAAATACACAAGTCTACAAATAATTCTGTTAACAGCGGAAAGGGAAATCATAGAACTTGCTTGGAACACAAGTATCCTAGATATTTGACCATCATTACGCTGCCTTCTTAGTCTGAAAATCGTACTTAGTGGAGAAGTACATTGTTAATTTATACTTCACATTCGAAGATCAACTCCATCTCTATCACACCCTAACATCATTTAACTGCAAATCCATCTCGAATCCGGGATCTGCTTACAAATATTAAAGAATAAATATACTAAAAGGAATTACCAAATTCTTCAAATGATCATTCTAAGAGCTGCAGTTTAACTCGCAGACTTTTGCTAATAACACAACTGTCCTAGATATTTGGCCTTTATCCAAGCTACTTGGTTTATAAACCATACTTAGTGGAAAAGCACATTGTTAATAAGTTGTATTTTAACTTAAAATGGGATGAATGTTAATTTTAAAAGCATCAGTTTCATTAAAAGCCTCACTTTCAAAATTTCTGTTTTCCTACACAGGAGGATTAGTTTTATTATAAAATTTTAGAAAATACAAACATTTTAGAAATAAAATACTTAAAATTTAAGCTACAGAATTACTAAAGTTAAACAATTTCAAAATGCAATTAACATGTTCAGGGAAAATTTATAAAATTTTATCATTGAAAAACTACTTAATGGAATTAAATTTTACAAATCTAATATTTAAGCGCCATAAAAATATTTGAAAAAGAAGAGATGCATAGTTTTAAATCTTTGAAACTGAAAATAAATTCTTTAATTGAACGGAATTGAGAAAAAAATAAAACATACAAAGGTTATATATACATCCTGAAACTTTGTATCACTTAGTAGACATTATCTACTTTAAAAGTAGTTTGCTAATTCAAACTGAAGAATGATATATATATATATATATATATATATATATATATATATATATATTCTTAAACTTCGTATCACGTAGTAGTCCTTGTTTACTTTAAAAATTAGTTAGCTAATTCAAACTGAGCAGTAATATCTTTTTAAAAGACGACAGTAATTTTAATGGTAATAGTGAAGTTTAGAGAAATTATATATTCATAAGTGTATTTATATATGAGAGTTTTATTCAATTTCATATGTATAGGAATTTTCTATGCAACACTTATGCAGAATGAAACACATAATGTAACTTATGAAAATATTTTATGCATATCTATCATTAAGAAAGCAATAATTCTAGAAAATGTGACTTAAACAGTTCAAAAACAAAGCAGAAATATTGACCTTAACGGTAAATAACGGTTGCTTAATAAATAATGTCGCGTATAAATTAAGTTATCGCGTATAAGAAATAAACACTACTTTATTAAAAAGAAACCTTTAGACATAGTTTTAGACCCAACTACATACATGTTTCTAAAGTTACACACCTGTTGGAAAGGAATGTTTTAGAACTATGAGTTAATTGGGAATTTAGTAGAAAGATTTGGAAAGCAAAAGAAATTCATTTCAAAGTAAGATGAAAAATTTAAGTGAAATATAATAACTAATCCTTCAAGACAGTAATAATTAAAGAGAATTAGAAAGATAATTAGTCCCTTACTTTCCACAGCTGTAAAAAAATAAGCTTGTATTTACCACAAAGTATCAGGTCTTAAGAGCTTATGATGTGTTTCTAAGCGAAGGCGTTCAATTTAAAGGCATAAAAATGTTTCATTTGAATATCTTTAGCAAATCAATGTTGAAAATTGCATTTTAGCTGCAGTGGATTCAATTAGAAAAATACCGAAAATAGCAGGAGTCGCCCTAGGGATGGACAAACCGGACGTTGGTCCAATTGTAAATTTTAGAGGTGGCAAATTGGCTTTATTGAGCAAAAGAGAAAGCGTAAATTAAGATTTAATACAAATTTATGGTTTGGGAAGAAAGCTTTTCATTGCTTTAAGAACTTTTCGCTCAGTTTTTCAAGAAATATGGTAGCTGGAAAAGTTTTCTCATAATGAAAATTAATAAAAAATTTCCTTCGCTCCACATCTCTGATTGGTCGAATGTTTTAACTATATAACTATTGAACAGGAATTAGTTAAATAAATGAATTTAAAATATTAATAAAAAATTTTGCTGAATATATGCGTCAAAAAACTTATAGATGTTTTGTTCATTTGTTATTGGTTTTAATTACATATATTTTTCTTTATTTAAGGTTATTATAGGGTTTTTAATAAACATTTTTTTTGTTTTGCAGTTCTTTTGTTTTAAACAATTTTATTTAATTTTATGTGCTTGTATCAATAAAACCTTTATTTCGTTTAGTAGTAATTTTAATCACCGAAGATATGGCTGCATTTTAATTTATTTATTTATTTATTTTTCGTCGGGGTGGCAAAAGTGCTAGAGCCGCCTCTGTCAATTGCGCAAAGATAAGCAAATTTCAACAGCAAATAACTTATATTTATATGATATATTGCAAATTGAAAATATTTCCTGTAAGCTTATAATAAATATACCATTGAAACTCAGTGAAAAAGTGAGATAAATAAGAGAAATGTTTTCATTATGCTGAAGTCAGGAGTGTTTTTCATTCACCAAGAGATCTCAAGTGCCATTGAAAAGAGGAAACTACATATACAGCATGCATGCACTTCTATAACTTACTTTAAGGTAACGAACGGCTTTCGATCGATTTTTAATTTTGACACCACAGCAGAAGGCTTCTTTGCCTAACCCTTTCCCGCAGGGTTTAGCTTTTCCTGAGTCAGAAACTTCTTCCTGTAACGTGGTCTATTAAAATAACATGAATGTAAATTTACCAGTTTTGGGGAGTTTCCCTTATTATTCTTATAGCAATTTTGAAGTATTGTTTGGGAATATTTAAGGAGGTAGAAAATTCCCTGTGGAAAAGACTGCTTCATTCAACACATTCCTTATTAAGGTTTATTTGAGCTCCGTAGATAAACGTCTAAGAAAAGAATTTCACGTCAAAAGGATACACCATTACTCCTTTTGATTCTTAAAGAGGACTAAATAATCAGTCTGAGTTGAATAGTTCCGATTATTTACTTAGCGAGAATTGCATTTTAAAGTAACCTAACAAATCTTTTATTTTTGATTTCTAGCGACTGAAATAAAGGATTTACAGATTTAATTCCGATGTCACTTTGATTAATAAAAATATTTATGTTTTTTTTAAAGCAATTATAACATTTAAAATTTGTGAATTCAATATTAGATTTTATAAGGGGAAAGCAATTGGAGTAAATAACTCTCTGATAAGATACAGTTTAATGAGCCTAGCTACAATATTATGCTGCAAAAATTTGACGAGTTAAACAAAAATTGAGGTATTAATCCCAGAATTAAATTATTTCGATAGAGGAAAAATCATTTAAAATTAACATGACAAATATTTCCTTAATTTCCTCGAAAGTGGATTTAAGAATTTGCTACTTTTATTTTGTGGTTAACAAAAATGTAGCTATCACATAATACGGATATAACTAAATTGGAAAATTCAAAACCTTAGCTATTATAATGAGATAAGAACAAGATTAAACAACAATATTCGTGACACAATGCAAATAAGCGCTCTCAAAACCCGAGAAAGAAATGTAATAAATTATTTTGTGCTCTGGACACCACTTTGAAGTGAATTGGCTTTTAATATGACGGAAGAATATTAATCTTGATTGACACAAATATACTATTGATTTTTAGTTGTACGCTTAATGATGCTTCGGCATAGGAACTGTCTGAGAAATAAGATTTAGAAAATTTACTGACTTTACAGCTTATCTGATACAATTTTTAAATTTCTTGCCGTAGTAATAGCAAGTCTCTTTTAGATGCCTTTCGATAAAGCAATCGCGTATTAAATTTCGTCTATCGATGGATCTTGTCGAAGTAGTCAATTAAAATATCATACTGCCAATTATTAGTGGGACACATCTAAATAATCAACTACAGCTAACAAATGCTCATAGTACAGTATTAGGCTTTGCCGATTTTGTAAGCATTTAATCAACCCAATACGTCATAAATATTTTTCTTATAGCTGTACTCTGTTACATCACTTATTCTAATAGTTTAATTGTGGCCCAATGATATTTAAAGAATAAATGCATCGAAAAATGAAATCTTGATACACATATAGAGTTATGAGAAGCATATTTTGCTTTTGTAATAACCATATTATTTAGTTTTATATGTGACAATAAGGGAATATAAATAAGAAAATAATTAGTTTCAATAAATGAACACAAATTAATCATATAAGGCTGTATTTCTATTGGGATGGATTCATTTCATAAAATATTATTGCCAAAAAGTAAAGATTTCTACAAAAATTGGTATAAATAATAGACTGAACAAAAAAACAGGCAATGTGATTCATTTTTATTACATTTATTTCGGGGCATATTCCTAACTTACGCATAACACATGCTTAGGTACAACTATTCAAATATATTTTCTTTCTTTTAATGCTTTACGATATGTATTAACGTATAAAAGGATGACTTTTATAAGAAAAATTTGTAATATTTGCTTATTTATTTTTTGTGTGGTTAATAAGATAAAGTAAATGATTACTCATTATTATATTTTATAAAAGATTTCTATATTTATAATCTTTGTAAGAATTTTGAATGAATATTTATATCACATATTGTGGTCAGAAAAGCTTTTCAAGCAGTATATTCTGAACATTTTAAAACAGACGAATGAAAAATCATCTATAAAATGTATTTGTATTGATAGAGACACGATCTGTAGCTCATATTAAAGTTTCAGAATAAACTTGCAGATTCATATCTAAGCACTTTTATTTTCCATATATTTGTACTTATATGACATGCATCAAAAACGAAAAATAAATTCATCTGTTTCATACTTGCGTTTTTCTCCTGTGTCCGATCGATACAGTAAAGTCATTTTATAGACCTGTTTTTTAAACATATAAGACTTGCAATCGTTTCCGGAATGTATGGTTCCGGAATGTTTTTTATAATTTTTATTCTCTTTTTGAACAAATATCTTTAAAACATCTTTTAAATCTTTTATCTTTTAAACTTTTAAAACAAATGATATATGCTTATACAAAAAATATTAGATATTTCATAACTTCATATTTTAATACAAATTTAAATTAAACATTTCAAAAATTGTAAATTCAGTCTTAATCATTGATGCATGAAATAAACTTCAAAGTTTAACAATAAGGACTTTGAATTGACGTAAAAAATGAAATGTGGTCAAGCAGTTAAACATTTTTTGCAATACGATACATAATCCCAAATTAGCAAAGTCTTCATATCATCTACGAAACTAAAACTTGAACTAACTATGAGTACAAACCATTCAGAGGATAAAAAAGTATCGTAATAGTTGTAATTTGGATCCACATCTCCTTGCATAGTATTAAAGGACTATGATCTTAATTTCACGAACAAACATAAGAAAATAGGTCTTAAAACCCTCAGTCATTAGCAAAAGTTCACTTTCAAGTCTTTAATTGATCTCAATTATTAAACCTGCTAAATTCAATTATTCAAATACCTGAAATGTATATTTAATAACATATACATTATTATTACTAGTATTGAAATTTTAAAATATGTTATACACAATTAATTTTTAAATTACATTTTCAACCCTTCTGTTTTGAACTTCTATATAAATTTGGAATAAGAATTAGGCTAAAATAACTTGTTTTGCATTTTTATTGCATTTCAATTGCTTAAATTATTCCCCCAAACTTTAAAATCCAAAATAAATATATTATACCCACTTCTATGTGGAGTTATTATTAGCAAACCAATTGCGAAGCAAGAATCCAAATCACTGTTAGTAACATTTTATGGCGTTAACGTATATTTGTGATATTTTTAGCAAAGTCGAATGTATGTAGAGGATTTGGGAGCTATTAATGTCAGGATCACCATTCTACAGGAGCAAGAAGAGAAAAATATTCTTCAAAATTCGCCTAAGTAAAAGGCTAGAGATAATAAATTCTATTTATTTTGTTTTTTTAAAACCGTAATTTTATAACAGAATTGAAGCAAAAATTTGTTCCAAATTCACCGGTTCCCTTAGTGACGTTTTTCATTTTAAAATTATTTTAAATTAATATAGAAATGCCATGTTATTCTTTTAATTTATTGATCATGTATAACAAATTTAATATTGAATGTTTCTGGAAATAAGAAAAAACATTCAATGGTTATGAATACAGAATGAACTTAGCAATACCTCAGCCGACGTGGATTTTTCTTGCACTAATAAAAAGATCCATGTTGCTCTGGGATAATTTTATGAAAGGCTTACATTTCTGCATTACTCTCTATTGCATGTTAATGGTAAAAGGTTTAATTTTGTATCTTTACTAATAGGTATTCTTCTCAATTGTTCCTCTGTATTATTTAACTACTAATTATGAAAATTTTAAGTACTACAGATCGTTCTGCAGTACAAAATAATTTGGTATTTATTATATGAACAATAATGCTTTTATCTGTGTAAAGTATTTTCTAAGCTATTTATTCATTAACGTGGAAGTAATTTGTATATATATAATTGGAAGACCACATGTTTTTTTTAACAAAATCTCTTTTAACCCACATAGAAAAACAAATAGATAAAAACGGACACATTTAAAATTCTAATAAACATAAAATTTCAATTAAATGTACCTTACAATGGAAATAAATTCTAAGATTAAATTTCTTTTTCTGGTACACCAAAATATTTAGTTAGAAATTGAAACTACTTTCATAAAAAGAATAATTTAAAATTTCCTCTTAAAATTTTACTTTCGTATAGGCAGTCAGTTGCAGAACATTTTAAATTCTTCTGTTTGCCTCTAAAATTTACTAAATTTCAAGAATAATAAATGAATAATTTTATTTTCGTAAAATAAGTCTTAAAATTTTTTCGTTATTTTTTCATTTTTATTGAAATATTTGGGCTACTTGAAACAGAAATTCATCATAATCATTTTTGATATTAATTTCTATTACTTTAGTCATAAAAAACAAGTCCATTTATATTACATCTTCTTATAAACAAATAAATTTAAATAAGTGAATGATAAAGGGATTCTTAAAACAAACAGTTTTTAAAAACATTCTCAAATGCAGTATAATAGGTTGCTGTTTTTACTTCTTATGTAAATGCAAAGCTTGCACTAATTAAAATTTCAAATACTAAAGGAAAAGCTACATATTTGCATACCTAAAAAATAAATCATGAAAATAAACATTTAATAAACTAAAAAATGTTTTATATATAAGAAGAAGCTAATTATGATCTTCAGTTTTAGTAACCTTCTCAATAATTATAAATAACTATTCTTGGAAATATTTATTTTGCGGTATATGACTCATCTAGAATGTGATTTGTCTTCTCATTATAATTATTTTAAAACTGGTTTACATATTAAATGAAATGGCTTTCATTTATTACTATACTTTATGCAATTTCGTGGGATATTTTTTTTTCAAATAAGCAGTAGCGTTCTTAATAATAATTAGGGTACATATTACAAAGAGAACAATGCAGTTAAAATTAAATCGTTTTTAAAAACTTATACTCTCTGTTTATGTAAATACTTATATTTCTAATGCAATTTAGTTTCTCTTTTTCTATTTACCATTTTAAAAATCATCTCATTTCCTTTATTTAGTTAGTTATCACCTGTACTATATTTTTCTGGTTCTGACTCTAATGTTTTTCTCTAATTTTCGGTTATATAATTTTCGTTTTTTAAATTAACGTTTAACTTTTATATGAGCATTCATGCGTATAAAAGGCAGAAAACTTAAGTAGAATATAAGTTTGAAACCTTCTTTTATCTGTAAATTTTACTCTATAGAGTGTTCTGTAAATTAACAATATTTCTGAATAACTAATCTCTAAGAAATTTAAATAATATTGTTGTACAATCTAAATTAAACATATTTCGTAGTTTTTCTAGGTAATGTTATATGTAAAACTTTAAAATATATATTTCGGGATCATAATGTGAAGATGTCATTGTTTCAAAGAAAAAAAGAGTAGAATTTCTATTAATCTTTTTTACTAGCTTTAAATAATAGAGTAATGGTAAAGTGACATTAATGCATACAACTATTTTTATTTTTGTTATCATACAAAATGTACATAACTTCGTTAAAAATTTCATAAAAATATGAAGCTATATAAATTTTTTGAATAATTATCTTTCATAGAACACATTTTTTTTAATACACGTAATTCATAAAATATGTACAAAAATTATTTTTTGTAAATATGCTACTCTTTTCAGTATTTTAGGTAGAACTATAACTCGGGTTAATGCTCTAGATCTGGCACAATGAGAAAGAAAATTAAGTCATGTATAATTAGTTAATTTTGTTTTTGTTATTTATCTTTGTATATTTAACTCTTATCATGAAACTAAAATTAATCTAAACGCTACGAAGCAACTGAAGTAAAATGCTACATTCTAAAACTAGTTTTCGAATTCAAGAAGAAGCAGTTTGCATTAAAAGACAAGAGCACAAAATTTCCCATATAACTTTTAGTACCTATTTCTTTCATAATTGAGTTCTTTAAAATAGCTAGTATAATCAAAAAGCCATAATTCATACACACGACACACCTCATGCAAGTAGAGAATTTCTTGGTCGAAAAATATTTCGATTTCTTGTGTCAAAGTCCTTTTTATCGCGTCCACCAAGCACGATTCTAATTTAGAATCCTCTTTCACTCCCTGCTCGGCATGGAGGTTCAGCGTAATATTTAAAAGAAAGAAAGAAAAAAGAAGTGGGTGACCTCCTCTCTCCCGTAGTGTAAAGTTCCTCGGTATCGTGAAGCGATTCAGTCTAGCAGATAATTATAGAATGATGCTGAGGTCTTTTTGCGCTCGAGATGATGAAGCGGCTAAGCTGCAGCGAGTAAGGTGAAGCCAAAGAGGCGGTAACAAGTGGAGCGCAATGATCCGCTTTTCGGATGTCAGATAGAAGCTGACGTCACGCGAGTTTGCTCGAAGTCTTTATTTCACGGATGACCAGACGTGGAGTTTCTATTCTCCGGGATCCGACACCTTCTATAGATCAAGGCTCACCATTGTCTGCCACGCCGGATGTTAGGATGGCGACATCCTTTGCGAGCAATCTGCTTCACAATTCCCCTGAATGAGGCGATTCTTTTCCCTTCGATTAATGGCGATCATTCACTAGGCAGTCGCAAAACGAATGCAAACATTTTCCGAAAACATTGACGATGGAATCTTTCCAAATACATTTCACAGCTCCTTACAACAATAAATACACAAAGTGGCCTTTATAATAGATTAAAAGTAATACGGAAGTTGGAAAAGATTTTTTCGGTTGACGCATTGAGTTTTGGGTTTCCAATGAACAGAGGCTCATTTTAATATTCATAAGAAAAGGAAGACGCCGGATAACAATAACTCTGTAATGCAGAGAAAGCCTATTTAAAGATTAATGTTTAATTTATATTTCCTGGCGTCTCTCACAAAATATTAAAACTTATGGATCAATGTTAGAAGTTTCCATTCATCGCAATAAGCTGGGGAGTTGGGATGCGTGTTAAATTTATAAGTATTTAAAAGAAGATGGTTATAATGATCAGGGATGATCCTAGCAAATGCCGAGCCAGTAAAATTTAGGAGTGCAAAATTCCATCACTATTTTGTAAAGTGGAAGTTTCCTGTGCAAGAACAAAAAATTTTGTACAAAACATCAAATACAATAGACGAACATATTACTACGGATTATTTTTATACATTTTTAATAATTATAAAATGCATTTTAACATTATATAGAAACGTACAAAAAATCTTCCTGGTTCTGACTACAAAGAACAGACCTGACAATGATAGATAAATGTCATTAATTCAAAATTAAGACCATTCATAAGGTATTTTTAAATCACCAAATTTACAATTCCTTACAAAAATATTATCATGATAGTTAAAAATTTTATTTCACTGATAGTATAACTATAAAATCATGTACATTGTTTATATAAAAACATCAGATTCATTTGAATACAAAACTGCATTTTAAGAACAGCCAGTACGAATAAAACGCATATTAAAATGTACGTAATTTATGAATTTAAGTATTTAAATATAAAATTTAAATATAAATGATTTTATTTTTTATTTATTATATCAAGAAAAAATACATTACATTACATATAGTGTAAAAACAAACAGAATGTGAAGAAAAATCTAAATAACAGAAATTGCATTTAAAAATAATGCAAACTCAATGTATGGGGGAAATATTTCATTATGAAACAATGCGTTATATTTTAATATTAGTCGTTAATTAAAGTTTTTTAATTCCTAATCAGTTGTAAGGATTTCAAAAAGGATAATTTGCTATTTACAGACTGAAACAGTATAGAAGAAAAATACGAATATGAGCATACAAAATTTTAAAGAGTGTATCCCCTATTCTCTGAAATTTTCCTTTAAATTACTAGATGGCATTTAAAATGTACTTTAGACACTTTTTATAATAACCTCAACATGATTTCAGAAACAAATGTAGCTTTCATTTTAAGTTATTTTTATATTGTTAAAAGTATTAAAAGATTAATTCTTTTGATATCTTTTAATATATACATCAGAAAGGATACAAAAACTTCACTTATATAGATATATGTCCTGAATTTATAAAAAAATCTTTTTTTTTAACATTTACTCTTTCTAATACGTTACATTTTATTGAAATTTAAAGTTTCTATTTCCACCTAGCTTTGCCGTTTATCTTTACTAATGCCATTCATACTCTTTCACCTATGTATTCGTTCAAATATTATAAGCAGTTTATCTTTACTAAAGCCATTCATACTCTTTCACCTATGTATTCATTCAAACGTTATAAAAATACTTTGTTTCCTAAGTTTTCAATATTTTATACTTTTAATTAATAAAATCTTTCTTATTAAATTTTCTAAATATTATTTCCTCCACTTCACAATTCCCTTTACACGAGGAATGGTTTTCCTATTCATTTTTTTCCTCCTGAATAAGTTCAAAAACTAATTTCAAAATAAATATAAAGTTTCTTGTTTAGCAGCGAAGCGAGCGTTATTGTAAATGATCTATAATCTAACAAAATATGGAAAGAGCCCTTTGTGCCTGTCTCTAAGGGAATGGTCACAGCTGGTGTTGCTCAGACTCTTTTGAACTCGCTTGCTCCCATCTTGTTTAGCGATCATTCTATCTAATGACACAATAATCAGCCAGTCCTGTCGAATTTTAGATCCTTTAAGAAAGAAATAGAAAATGAGCAAAATTTTAAATGCTATTTTGAAATATTATAAGCTATTTCTCAAGCAGTTTCATAAAAGAAGGATTTGCCTGAATACCACTTTTTTTGCCATAGCAGAATTAAAATTTTCTGCATTTTCAAAAACTTTTTTAAACAAATACAAAAATATTTAGAACGATTAGAGTGCATATGCTGGATCCATCTAACTTGGTAATATATGTAAATACTGTTACTTCTAAAATATATATTAGCAGCCTTTAAAACAGATTTAAAAATTTAAAATATGTGACTCAAATTATCATAACTATTACTAAATAAATCAGTCAAAGAATCTTTTAATATTCACAAGTAATTCGATATATAAAAGTCTATAACATGAAACTCATTTTAAAGTTACATAAATTTAGAAATTTTCACTTTCAAAGAGCTCAAGATGGTTTAAAAATAAACAAATAAGAAAATCTCACAGGGATTATTTGTTTAAATAATTATTTGATTAAAAAACAAAGCGTATGAAAACTATTTTTTACTAAAAAGGGCAACAAAAATTTCATTAAATAAAAACAGATGAAGATACGAAGAGTTTTACAGTGACATTTCAAAGTACACGCTGAATTATTTAAGTTTGAAAATGAACAAATCAATAAATAAACAAAAAAATCCTTTAGGTCATATAATTAAAAAGTTTTATTTAACTTTAGAAGTTTATCGCACTTAAACTTACGCCATGAAGGAAGATGTTTTTAAATCTTTTATTTTGCCGATAACATATGAATTCTAAATTCCCATCTTGAAAGGTCATTTGAATATTTAGGTGTTTGACGATTCAGCAGTTTGGAATTTATATATGGAGATTTAGGAGGGAGAAAGGAGATATATATTAAACTGAAGCATGGTTTTCCAGTTCGAAATTCCATTTAGATACTTATCAGACAATTTTATGCTTTCCGGATTAAAAGTACCCGCACGTATCTTATCAACAAACTTCAAGTGTGTAGTTAAAAATGCTAAATCCATGAATAAATTTAAAATTTTATAAGTGAAATGACGCAATCAGGAAGTAAGGAATTCGTACATTTCTAAATATTTATTTACCAATCTTAAAAATAAAAATCAACACACATTGTCTTCATAAAAATAAATAAATAAAACAATACTCTGTGAAATGGCATGGGTTAAGAGTAAATTAAGAATTTTAGAATGATCAGATGTTATCAAAATAAACAGAGTATATATATATATATATATATATATGTATGTATGTATGTATGTATGTATGTATGTATGTATGTATGTATGTATGTATGTATGTATGTATGTATGTATGTATGTATGTATGTATGTATGTATGTATATATATATATATATATATATATATATATATATATATATATATATATATATATATATATATATATATATATATATATATATATATATATGTGTGTGTGTGTGTGTGTGTGTGTGTGTGTTTAAAATATATAAATATGTTTTTAAATTTTAAAATCACAAATATTTCAATCTACTCAAGGAGGTTAATAGAAAGTGTAAGCAATGGTTTTTAAAATAAAGTAACATAAGATATTTTGTTGTTTTCATTAGACGATTAAATTGTTAGAAAATACAATTTCTTCATTGAACTATGAAAAATGAAAATATTAATGATAAATAATTTTGGACCTTGTGGCACTTAGATTTTATAGTACAAGAAGAGCCAATAAACAACTAACATTTATATTTTTTTTTCATTTTGAGGTAACTGTTTTGTAATAGCAAAATTGTAATCTTATATATAAATAATAATAATATTTATAAATGAATACAGGAAAATTTCTCAAGGAGGCAATCGACATTCATAGTGACAAAAGTGTACCAAAAATACGGAATGTTTTATTGCACTTCAAAATTTTTAATCTAAGTGTATACTTTCTTATCCAAATTTTTGTAAAATGTTTTTTTTTTACTTCATTAAAACTTTTTTCTACTGTAATCCCCATTTTTAAACTAAAAAAAAATTTAGTGTCTGATTTTCATACTTTATTAGTGATTTCGAAATGTTTTATGAAAATTACTTTGTTCTGAATATCTCTCAGATTCTTGGAAAATGTCAATTTAAGTGTAAAGTCATGAAATTGTGTGCATTTTAAGAAATAGACAATAATGTTGTTAAGTTATAGATCGTATAATACAGTAGAACAAAATAAAATTGCTAAAGCGTACCACAAGCATAAATAACCATTTCATATAAGTTGCGTTTAACGTAAATGAAATTCCATACCCAGTTTTATTTTTATATAAATGTAATGTAAAAAGTTGAATGCGAATGGCTCATACGCAGTACACTGGAACTTTTTTTAATGACTATTCTTGATTTCTCAAATTTTATCAACGATTTTAATCGAAATTAATTTTCTTGTAGATTTTATTGTGTTATGTATTCTATCTAACATAATTATTTATAATATTTAAAAATACAGGTAATATTTGAATATTTTAAAAATTCTGACTCAAAAGTTCCGTTGTCCGCTTTAAAGGTAAAATTAGAAAATGTATAAACAATAGTCACAAATGGCTGATCCTATTTAAACTAGTCTCACTTGAAACTATCAAATTTAATTTAATAAATCTTCACCAAAATGAACTATGTTACCTGTACATAGATTTCCGTAATTGAAGTTGAGTTATGCAATATACTAATGGGTAAACATCTTCTGAGATCCCATTACAGAATTCTAACATTTGTATTTATATAAAATTTACATGTCATATGAGTAGCTTTCTAGTGGATTAAAGTAATCAACAGAAGGAACACTTCAAAAATTAATTTACTTCCGAAATTCAAAGATGTCCCCAAATTTGCTATAATAGATTTTATGTTTAACTAATTTCTATTTCTTCTAGAATCTAGATTTGAAACATTTGAAATCAAATGAATAAATATTTTATTTTTCTTTCAGATGGCCCCGCCTTGGTCCGAGTAAATATTTATATTAGAAGTATAAGTGAAATTGACGATGTAAGAATGGTAAGTAAAGATGTCTGGATTTATTTATTTATTCTATTTAAGGAGAAAATTTGTCAATTTCTCATACTCTTTATGATTGCATGGAAAATTATGACTCTTGAATGCATTAATAAAGTTTAGTACAAAGATTGTTCTTTATTTTAATTTTTAATTAATAATTCATATTAAATAAAGTATATAAAATTATTACCTTTAAAGGATTTCATTTTCCAATAGTAAATAGTAAATAAAAGGTGATTTTTAATATTCTTCATCCTTTGAGATAAATAAATACTAATATAATATAAAAAAACATCAATAATTTGAAGTAGCTTAACTTAATATTTACTTACACCAATAATACTAGGCAAATTTGGCTCCCTATAACGGTTAAATAATAAAAGAGAATTCGAAAATTACTCTGGACATTATCTGTATTAAATTCATAAATAGCAAAATATTTTCAATCACATTTTATTTTTGTACATATTTTAGTTCATTCGTATTTCATGTTACATGATCCAAAGAGCAATTAAAATCAAAATATTCAAGTAAATTTTTGGGAAATTAAGTTATGAAAAAATTGAAGTGAATTTTATGTTTAAAAGCAAACAAAATAATAGCAAAAGACCAGTAACTTTTATAACCATTTTATTTCCTTTTAACTAAGTGTAGAACTGCCTAAAAAATAGAAAGTTTAAAAAGGATCACAACTTACCTCTAAAGTTCCTTAAACTCGAATTTTATCTAAAATTAAACTACAACTTTATTTAATTTTAATTTTAAACTGATAAACTCATAACAGTCTTTTGAAATGTTTATGTACATTTTATATTTCAGTAAGAAAGAATAAATGAAAATTACATTATAAAACAACTTAACACATTTTAAAACACTTCGTGTGAAACTTCGTGTTTTAGGAAAATTTCAGCCACTCCATTTTTTTTTAATTTCAAATATTCTAAAATTTAAAGACTGGATAATATATTATCTTGACAACTAGGTGACTTTCGGATGAATTAAAAATTCGAAACTTTGTGTTAGCAGCAAATCATGTATAGATTAAAATCATCTTAAATGTACCAGAAATATTATCCAGTCCTGCTGGTTGTTTTGAATAGTAACAATGTAATAACACCTAAATACATGGCGTACTTTTAAGAATTTAATAAAATCATTTCCATGACATAAATTAATTTTTTGTACAAAAAATACATTTTAACTAAAACAATTCAATGTTGGGTTGTTTTTAATTAATATCGTCTCTAATTATAGTCTTAAAAAATGAAACCAAGTGAAATGAATTCTCTAGATTTTTTTCAAATGCGTCGGCACCTGTCTGTACTTTAAACTCCAGGATTTATATGAGAAATTAAGATGAAAAATGTACAGATAAATACGAAGAAATTTTAATGTTATTTAAATGAACCTTTACTAAAATCAGTTTGCATATTTAAAATGAAAATTAATAAATTGGATAAAAATGATATGATAAAAATAAAAATTAGGTACAGACGAAAATAAATAAAATTATAGAAGGAAGATATTATGTAGAAACCGATTAAAAATTAATATATTTTAGAAATAATTTTGATCTAGGATAATATAATTAAAATACGGAAAAATGAAATACATAATAATTGAATATTTTAATGAAAAAATACTTATTAAAAAGACAATGAGATAAATTGCAGAATATTTAAGGTTGAATAAAATAACTGAGTGTCAGTATGAAATTATAGATTTTAAAAGAAAATTAATAACAGCTTTTTAGCGTAGTAGATTTTACTGGAATATTTTTCAGAAGTTTATAAGTTTATTGCTTACAGAGTTATCTGAAAAGTAATACAAGTTTTTAGAAAAATGGCTGTATAAAAAATTGTAGAATTTATGTAAAAAAAGTTGAAGGTAGATTAAAACATCTTGAAAAGTTGTAAATTTAGTAAATAAGATAATCTTGTTGACAAAATCTACAGACTAGGTATTAAAATATCAAAATGATCGGTAGGTAGAGAGAAATATTTAAACATTCGTGTTTTCAGATGATTAACCTAATCGACTTTTCCTTGAAATATTCTTAAACCAAGAACAATGTCAAGATTATTGTCTTGACTGGTGATTTGAAAATTACGATACCCAAACTCCAAAAACCAAAATTATCTAAAACAGAATTTAAAGCCCGAAGAGAAAATTTTCCTTTGGTATAGAGTTGTCAAGTCCCAATTTGGCTTAGGAAACTTGTATCCGAGGAAACTTATCTTACTAAAACAGAGAAAAAATAATGAAATTTATATAGCTATACCCTTGAGATTGACAACAGTGTAAAACGGATTTAAAATAACGCTAAAATAAATAGTAATAAAAGTAATAAATAGTAATAATAGTAATAAATAAAATAGATAGTAAAAAAGTTCTTTTACATAAACGAAATAGATAGTAATACGGCATTCTAAACAGTAATTGTAAAAAAAATTTTAAATAATTAAACTAATCTGTAATACCAATTCTTTTAACTCATATACTTGATTTTAATGAAATATACATTGAAATATTTTTTTTTAAATATTCCAAATAGAGATAAAATTTTAAAATTTAAAATAATTAATTTCAGAAATATATTAGTATTTTAAAAAACTCAAATAGTGGCATCTGTCGTTGATCGGCAACGGTAATAGCCGTTATATTGGATTTTTTATGATATATATAGAGTACGGAAGAGTTTTTAATATCAAGTATAACTTGTTGGGCCATCAAAAAATCCTGCCCAAAATTTGGGGACTCTACAATAAACCGTACAAATTTGTATAAAAAATAAACACACAAATATACAAACATATTTAAATTCATACATATCGGTTAATTTTTATGATGATATACCTTATGGCTTAAAAACTAAAATTTAATCCAAATTCACGTTTCGTTCAATTATGTTATTAAAAGTACTGTTTTAAAGACTATGTGCAGAGAAATATGAATATCTTTTATGTTTTTTTTCTATTAATATTTTTTACAATTGCTTTTGAGAAAAAATAAATTTCGTTCTACGATTTAAAAGGTAAATTATTCCTGAAAATAACTCTATTATGTAAAAAAAAAAGAATTTTCAATTAAATTGCTCTTAAATCAAAAATTAATTTATAACTTTCAAAATTATCGCTATTTTACCTTAAAATTTTAAACACATGTGAATATTACACATATTGATACTAAAATTTTACACACATAAAGTATTACTAATGACCCATTTAATTCTATAGCAGATTGACAAAATAAATTACTTTTGATAAATATAAATTACCTTAAGAAGTGCACCCTCACTTCAAGCCAAACTCCTCATTTTTAGTGTAACATAAAATAAGGTACTTTCATCTCTTCATGACTATCTAATATACAAAAAAGAGGGAATTATTTAAGCTCGCCACAATAAATTTATGCAGGTTGAAGAAATACCCACAAAAATGCTTAATTAGTTCCTTGAAATATGATTTAATTTCGTTTACGGTTTGCACCAAACATGACATCCTGAAAAATATTAAATACCTGCTTTACTTAGAATATGAAATGATGCATGCAGAAACATGTTAGATAGTCCGGAAAATTGAATATTAATCAGTTAATTTGATTCACTAGAGCTAAACTATTAAATTATGTATTGAATAAAACAAAATCGTATTAGAACTTTTTGTGAAAATAAAGCTGACCACAACTTTTAATAAATAAATGTGTTTTAAAAAATGAAAATAAATATGGTCTTGTAAATAAAATTAGTTTTGTAAAATGTAGTACGATAATATTTTCTATGCATTATATGCATTTTCTATGTATTAAGTACTGAAGAAATTATGCAAAAATAAGTCTAACATTAGCTTAAAATTTATAATTTTCCGCATTGAAGAAACTTATGATTTTTATACACAAAATTAGAGCATAAAGGCAAAGTGAAATAGACAAATTGCGATAGATATTGATTCTATTAGTTATGATGGTTACGAGTTCTTTCGACTTCTTCAGTTCATTCTTTTTATTTGTGAGAAGAAATCCAATTCTGTTTATTGATAATCGATTTTTAATAATTTTTAATATTTACCTGGTGTCTCTTTGAGTAAGATTCGGATTCCTGCTCATAAAAATAAATCTTTCTTTGCTTAAAATTATTATTTTCAAAATGTAAAGCTCTTTTTCAAAAGGACTTTTAAATGTATTTTATCTCCTCCACAATGTTTTGTCAAGCTTCTAACTGATAATACAGTTAAATCTAACTAAAGATTTTCCATTTATAATCTCAGCATTTCTACTTAGCAGTGACTTAAAGAATACATTAAAATCCAAATTTAATCATTAAAAATGCCAACCAAAGTAGACAGAAATATACTCATAAAATATTTACTGATTTCAGAAAGGAAATACCTTATGTAAAATATTTAAATATACAATATTGATGAACGGAATACCTTTAGGTCTTACTTGAAATATAATTATGTCTTTTCTGATATTTTTAAACTTCTAATGTACCTTACCTCTTATTATGCTATATTTTATCCATACGTTAGATATATGATCTCGGCATTATTTTGAAACTTACTATCTATGATTTAAAACTTCATATAAACTATGAATGCATCGATTTTTCTTCTTTTCTTAGCTACAGTTTTCCCCTATTCGCAGTTCTCTTGTTTTTGTCCAGAAATTCTATGAATTCAAATCATAAGGCTATGATGTAGTTTTTGGCTTTATGCTAGTATTTTTACAAATAATTCAGTTGAAGAAACTTGAATTCCTAAGAGATAAAATACGTGGGTTCCAGATAATTCAGTTGACTTCGAAGAGCTTATGATCCACGCTCGAACTTGTTGTGATCAAGTTGCTTTTATTTCCATTGACCACGTCTTTTGTACAATTAAATATTTTAATAAATATGTTTTTTTCTTATACGTATGAAGTAATTGTATTCACAATGTTGAAATTAATATGTTAGAAATTTTCAAGATCACTCGTTTAAACCGATTTCTTTTATGATGGTTTCAAGAAATCGAAATAATTCGAGGAGGATATTTATGTCTTTTACTTAGCAAGTAACATTACTGCTCAATTTAAATTCTAAACAAAACACGATAATTGATTTTTAAAATATGTATATTTTTATCAGAAAAGGTATTCATGTGACTGATCTTCGAAACCGTTATTCGTTTCTTATCCAACTCAAAGTTTTCCACCTCCTGTTTCAGATATTTACTTGCTTTAATGTATTTGTTTTCTATTCTATTGATGTTTGCTACACTGAGCAATCACACAGATAAGATTTTTATTACATCAAGATGATTACAAGAGAGTAGTACATCCATTGTCTTTCAAATCATATAAAAAAAATTTTTTTGTAACTGCCTGTATTCATAAAATTAATAAATTAATTCCAACATGCCAAGTACTTTTTTCTTTTGAAACAGTCAGCTTGTTTTTATAATAATTAAAAAAGTACTGCTAATAAAAAATGATGTTCAAGCTCTTCATTAAAATACTAAATACTAATATTCATCCAGTGTATCACAAATTTGACTATTAAACATCTTTTTAATGATTATGAAGGCTCTTTCCAATTTAAGGCAATAAAACATTCCTCCGCTGATCGAAAATACTTAAATTTTAGTTATTATCTTGATATTTCTTCTAATTATGTAAAATTTAGATACTATTACTTCTGGATGTTTATTACATTTTTAACTATGTTCGCACTTTGTGTAATATATTGTCTAGTACTTATCATTCTACTCAAATAGAAAAAATATTAGCACACAATTATTTCCTACGATTTAAATTTCCTTTTTCGTTATTAATAAACAATTTATTCAAGAAATAGAGTCGTAAGGGCAATCTCTCTTCTAGACTAACACAAAAACCATCCCTTTATTGTGAGCAACCTTCTCCATTGGAACAAAGTCAAATCAAGAAAACAGGGTGCTTTTCATTAGCAAAGATATTGGGAAATATTCTGCCATTAAGATGTTCACCTATTCGTATTTTATAAAGTATTACAGGGCTAAAACTTAATGCTGCTCTAGTGTTAGGATAATATCTTAGGTTTTGTCTTAAATCCCATTAAGCCAACTGTGTGGTGCAAATATAATATTATCCTTTTTAAATTTTTATTTTTTTCTGAAAAAAAGCCCCTTCTTATCCTCTCCACTGTAATCACAGACATCTTCAGGCTTACACTCACTAAAAGTTCAGAACTTATTAAAGATTTTTTATGTAATTATTTTAGCAATTTGTTAAAAATCCTATAGAAGGTATTTCTTGCTAATAATTCTCTTTAAAGATATTTATATCCAATATTTATTTATATATATCATATCTTCCACAATTTTGACTCCCATCTTTATTGACTCCTATCTACATATTTTTTTATTAATTATATATTTTTCCATTTAACTAATCTTAAATGAGTGTATAGTTATTTTCCAAGAAGATCAGTCAGAGATCGTCAATGGGTATCATCAAAAACACAAGATTTCACCCCATAGCAAAGCACTTTGTTAACACATTTCAAGCTTTCTCTTCTGTTAATCCAAAAAGCAGAGATAGATATAATTTTCACGCTCTCTAACTCAAAGAAATTACACTGTGCATTTTTTGTGCATGCAGAAAACTTTTCACCGAGGTCTCATTTATCTAAGCGTTTGTTACACTTCATACCATTTTATCTGCCTGAGTTATTCTACGTTTCACCAATTGTGTCCCACCAATTAAATATAGGTTATTTTCTCAAATACGAGAGGAGTTCTTATGACAACATTTAAGTTAGTATTAGTGGGTGTTTCAATATATATACGAATGTGGAGGAAGGCTCTTATATAATATATGGTTTTAAATTTACAATGAAGACACTATTTGTGTAGTATTAATTAAAAAGATTCGATTTTACTGATGTGCAAAAAGACAATTTATTGGTCTTCGTTTAATAGGAGCTTCAGCTTTCAAAACAGCACAAATTATGAATGTCTTACGAGAAATTATTTTAAAATTATGGTTAAGGACAAAAAGAATATCATTTTACTTTTAAACACGAAAACTGGATATAAACTATGCATGTAAAAAGAATCAAAGTAGAACGTAATTATTTAATAAAGTATAAATCCATAGTGTAGCACATATTTGAATGTTCTTCTGGCAAACATTCAGAGAATAATGCATAAAATACTCCATGGTGGATGTACGGTTTTTTTTCAAGTTGATAATGCTCTTTCCCATACAACAAAGTGTATAGCAAGCTGGCCTAATGAACCTGCGGATAAAATTAAATAGTTGCTTATCTTGCCTCAGTCTGAAGACCTGAATATTATTGTATCTTGTTTTATTATTTTATCTTCATCATTGGAAGAATTGCTACATATGTTACAGAAGATATGTTATATTTTTTTATATCCACGTGAGAGATAAATATATAGAGTTGAATTATTGCTCGTGTTTCTGACCAATAGCTTATAAAATTAAATATTATTTCAAATATTTTCATATATATGTGTGTTTATTTGTGTGTGAATGTGCGTATACATGTTTATACATCATATATTATCCCACGTTTTCTATAACAATATGATATATTTATTATCTCCTTGAATGTTAAATGTGTTTATTCTATATAATATATTGAATTTAAATTTAAGGTGAATGTCATAATTATGTTTCAAAAACATATGAATTTGTTTAGAGGGCAAAATTTATTTTGATATTCCTCTGACATTATAATAATGACTTTCCTGAAAAAAAATTATTTTCCACATCCCTGATATTTTATTTTTTTAATGCAAATTATGTGCCTACTTCGACTTAACATAAAATTTTAAGCTTGCAGAAGCTTTCAAACTCTATTTTGGAAGATATAACATACTGTTTCTAAAACATTCCTTAAAAATAAAAATAAAATAATGTATGCAATTTTTTTTTGGAGACATTGTGATTAAGGTACGCTATTATTAAAATTTTGTCAAATCAAATTTCATATTTTGAGATGCTACATAATTTCCATATGACTTATGAATCGATGGCAGTAATAATAATTATTATTATTTTTATTTAGGACATATTAATTAGTTTTCGAGATATTTCTTTAGTTATTCATATTTTCAGATTTTTTTTAATGTTAGAATAAAAGAAGTAACAAATTTTGAGATTTAATACTTTATGAACAATAGCCCTACCTAACATATCATGATCAATTTCATTAAAAATATTTTGGTTGAGAAATCTTATTTATGCTTTATTTCATTTCTCAAGATATTTGTTTTGAAACAGCGTTTTGAAAAAATAACATTATGAAACAGATGTTTTCCCAATTCAGATAATTTTTTCCCTTATATTAATATCTCATTAATAAATAAGACAGTAAATTTTGATTATTAATTTTTGTTTACAACTTTGTTTTTCAAGAATGTATTATTTGAGATTATCTGTTTTTTTTTTTAATTATGTAGAATTTAAAAAATTAAAATAAAGCTTTTGCAGAAGTTAGAAAATTCCTCCAATATTTTAAGGGGACAATGTAATTTCGAAATTATTTTATTTTCTTTCTGAATAATCTTTCAGACTTAATCAGCCATTCCATAGTTACGGGTGTGAAAAATTGAATTACTTTTTATCACTTTTTCTATAACGGATACAATATTTCAAATGTATATTTTTGTGGATCAATTATAACACCTAAGGAAAAATTTTGCAAAATTTAGAGAATTTCCGTTTCTTCTTTACATTTTAAAAAATTAGAAATATACTGTAACGGGTGTGATAGTTATTTACATACAAATTTACATTACTATACAAATAAATGTCACACCCGTAACTTATATTTTTTTAAACATGTAAAGAAGAAACGAAAGTTCTTTGCAAAATGATTCCTTAGGTGCTATAATTGTTTCACAATGAAATGTATATTTGAAATATTATACTATGTATAGAAAAGGCGATAAAAAGTAGTTCAATGTGTCACACCCATAACTATGGATTTGGTTTCGTTTTGAAGCGCTACGGTCTACTTTTTGCTACGCGAGGGCTAATGAGACCAGGACCTACTGCTTAAAGCCGATTCCGAACGGCTACGAACATCCATGCCATAGTGGGATTCTTACCCACGAACTCCGGTTCTGAAGACCAGCACCCTAGCCATTCGGCCATCGTTTGGCCCCCATAACTATGGAATGGCCGAAATATCAATCTCAAGGCTGAATATTATTGTTTCTTTACTTTATTAATTTAATAAAAACTTGAGATCCTTCATATTAATGATAAAAGAAATTTTCAGGTATTTTCACAGAAGACACATTATAAAATAACTTTATATACACGTGGAAGATCCAGATTGTCCCTGTCGAATGTTTACAGACGACATATTAAAAATATCTTTATTAATAATTTAATATAGAAAACATTATAAACATTAATGTATATTTAATTCTAGAACAGATATACCTTTCTGAAATTGGTTGTTTGATTAGTTGCTTTGGAGAGAAATCCTTTTTTATAGCACAAGAGCTGTTTTTTTGTGCTTTTGAACAGAGAGTTGAAAGCAAATACGAAAGTAATTCTGCTCAAAGAAATTTTAACATGTAAAAGTTCCTCCTATTTCTAGCATTTTATATATGCAAACATGCATACTAGCATATATGCATATATATATATATATATATATATATATATATATATATATATATATATATATATATATATATATATATATATATATATATATATATATATATATATATATATATATATATATAATGCATATATATATGTAATATTAAAATTCCTTTTTTACATATTTTGATATTAATTTAATAACTTCTGTTCATAAATTACGTTGGGGTTTGCGCGGTAATTCTGATTTTCTGCTTTTTCCCTCCAGACACGCTATAGACTGAATTCACCCTCTGTCGTACAGACAGAGGGTTCTTTAGCCAATAGTAAACGCCTTCATTTTAAATATGGGTATTTTTATCACTTGATAAAATGTGCTTAGGAATTATTCGTAGTCTTTTTACCCTAGAAATCCCTACTTAAAAAGTGTACGTGCACGGTGTTCTAAGTGTGCTTGACTGTTGTATTGATTTGATGTATTGTCAACTGAAATAAAAAGCGGTGTTCTTCTTGATGAATCTCGTGTTCTGTCTGTGTGTGTAATGATATTTTAACCCAAAACTAGCTTCATTATAATTGTATTGTAAGATATATTTTTGAAAGTATATTCCTAAATTTACAACCTTTGGTGAAAATCTGTATTTCTCTTCTATTTATGGTAACCTTTAGCGAATTTGCATACACCAATATTAACTCCTGCTTGGATCAATTGTTTTTATATAATGCCCTCACGTACTTGGTTTTGATACCACTTTCCCCATGTGACTAATTCTTACCATTTTCATTGGCTGACTCACTAGCTTCCCATACCGCTTTAAAGCCCCCTGTTACACGTTTTGTCAACAGAAGCAAAAAAGACGACTTGTCACAATAGACTGTATTATTTTTAATTTAAAAACTTGATTTTTCCTACAGTGCATACAACAGTAGCTATCCATCAGGATATCATTTTACAGTTGTAGTGGGTCTAAAACACCCATTATACATACACACGCACACACACACACACACACACACATATATATATATATATATATATATGTGTGTGTGTGTGTGTGTGTGTGTGTGTGTGTGTGTGAGTGTTTTCTAGAAGCATCATATGTAGAACTGTTTGTTATTTTAATAAAGTGAAAAAATTAATTGTGATAGCATTTTTTCTTATGAACATTTTTTCTTCCACCTTAGGAGTACAGTGTACAGTTGACGTTCCGAGAGCAGTGGCGTGACGAGAGGTTACAGTTCGACGATATGGGAGGTCAAGTCCGGTATCTGACTTTAACGGATCCAGAGAAAATCTGGAAGCCTGATCTCTTCTTTTCCAATGAGAAAGAGGGTCATTTTCATAACATTATCATGCCTAACGTCCTGCTCCGAATATATCCAAATGGAGATGTCTTGTACAGTATCAGGTAAGGGCGTTTCAGCCTAAGATTCAGTTTTGTATAATAAGTCGAAAGCTGTTTGAACCAAAATTTGTCCAAAATTTTAAATTCAAAATTGAATTTCCTTCCATATTTTGATTTTGATTATAAAATCTGAGTTAGGTCAATAAAGGTTACCTAAATATTTACTAAGAGCAAGAAAAGAGATTCTTGACTATAAAATTATACAGAACTTTTCTCAGTTGTGTGGCATATTATAATATGAATTTTTGTATGCCTAAGAAAACCAATTTTCTTTTATTAATGCCTAAAAATTTACATTTTGGACATATTGTGCCCAAAAAAATTTGAATTTCTTTTAAGTTTACATAAAAAATTTGAAATAAATATCGGAGTACCATTAAACGGTAAATTGTTCATACATAACTAATTGATAGAGAGTTACTTTCCCTATGAACAGGACGGATGAAGTTAAAATTTTGTTTTGCTCTAATGCGATTTTTTTTGAATACTAAAAAATAATTATATAATTGAAAATAACTGGACATATTCATGCATAATTTCGTTTGCTTAATACATCATCTCACAACCAAAAAATAAAAAATCAACGAATATATGACATGCAATGAAAGTTATATTAGAAATCATCATTTCTTTTAAGAAATTTAACAGAGTTATACTGTGAAAAGTATGTTTGTGTGATGCATTTTAAAATTATTTACGCTGTCAAATTAGATAAATTTGCCCTTATTTATTTTTATTAGATTGTTTAATTTTAGTAAATTTAATATCAAAATATGTATCTGAATATGAAAAAATTATATTAGTAAAGTTATTGTTAATATATATTCCTAATGTAAACCTTTATATTATGTTTTTCAGAATATCGTTAGTGCTTTCCTGTCCGATGGACTTAAAGTTTTATCCTTTGGACAAGCAAACTTGCTCCATTGTTATGGCTAGTTGTAAGTATTTTATTATATACATAATTTTTCTAAAAATCTTCTCTTCTCCAAGCCTTTCCTTTAATAATGTGTATGGTTCTAACGGTAGTTCTCACGTGGACAAGAAGTTATATTTATATTTTTTCATATTAAAAATTTAAGTTTCTGTAAACTAAAACACTAACAATCTTGACAAATATACACAAACATCTAGTACTCGTATATTCTTGATTGGCTCACTTTTTATGCTATTAGCAATAACAATTGTTAATTCAGTAATATCTAGATAAATTACAATGCATATAGGATTTTATTAAGCGAACGATGAATACATTTATTCATATTATATGTCATTATATGTCATAACTGAAAATATTAAACATTGTAATTAAAACGAGAGGTCATTTTATCAGTTTTATTCCTAGCAGAATTAGAGATAATCGATGTAATTTATGCAGTAAGTTTATTATTCGGAATGCAGAACATTTCCTCCTACTCACGCATTTCTGCTAAAGAAAACAAAATGAAAGAAATTCAAAGTAAGAGCATGCTTAACCTCATTATATATTCAGTGATCACAGCTGAAACCTCATTAAAATATATTAGCATTGAATAGAATGTTGACAAAATACTCACTGTTATATGATTCTATCTTAGTAGATTATGCGTTATTTCTCAAAAAAGCACTTATATATTTTCGAATAAGCAGGAGTTTGAGGTCAAAAATTACTTTATTAAACATGTTTTCGTCTACGGAACTTGATAAAACTCCATTATATGCATAAGAGTACAATCGAAGAAGTTAAAACTAACAACTAGAAAATCAACACTCATGCTCTTAATATTTTGCTAATACATTTACTTAACTAAAAGTGTCTGGCAACTACATGAAAGTGGAATATTTTTCTTTCTCTTAAAGTGTTTGATTTGGTTATATTATCTAAAAAGAAAGCACTTTAATTTTGCTTTGTTTTATCCCTGTTATTTGCATATGTTGGTTAAAGTGAATTTGAACATTAATTGAAATAAATCTTTCTAAATCCTAAAATGGATAATTCAGACCGACTGGTTAAAAGGGAGGAAAAACGCAAAGAAGATGCTTTCTTCATAACGCCTTCTAATTTATTTAATAAACACGAGGGACATGGACTTAATTTATAGACATAATCAGTTCGGGGATGCGTTAATCTTATCAAAGCCCGTCAGTAAACATTGACGACTTACTGATTGTTCACGCGGAGAGGAAAAAAAACTGCAAATTCAATTATAATCTTGAGTTAACGGTAAAGCTACAATCGATAGAAGACCCTTGATAACGACGCTTCTTATTTAAAAAAGACTTTCTGGCTAAAAAATGTTCTCTTGACTTTTTAGCTCCATTTCAGTTAAAAATCTTTTTCTTTATTCTAGTTTTCATTAAAGGAAACTTTTTCTGTTGTTATATGCCTTCAAGTAATTAGTACCAGAATCTTCTAATGAAGATTAAACAAGATGAGCGTACAGTCTAAGTTAAACTCTTCATTTCTTGCTTTGGCGATCAATGTAAGAACTCTCCTGCTCTGAAAAAGAGCAGCAAAATTTACGCGTCAAAGCATAGCTCGTTGAAATCCTTCTCATTTATGAGAGTAATCATTTTTTGCCACTTTTAAACGGGTATATTATTTCACGCTCAACTGGGATTAATCATCCACAGTAATTGAAGATAACCGACTGAAGTAGATTGTCTCGTTTGGAATTGATCAAGCTCTGGCCTATTAATTTCACTTTACATAAACTACGTTTAGCGAGTCATTTTGAAACCTTTTTTGCGCTTTCTATCAGTCACGGATCGCCAATAATGATGCTGATCATACATTAGTGTTCAAAAATATTTAGCATTTTACCGTAATGACAGAGCATCCATCGACTTTTCGAATATTTCATGAGGCAGAACCTGAAAAAGGGCGAGATTAATAAGGTCACTCCCTATTTGAAATATCGATTAATACTGTACTTCAAGAATTTTTAAAACCCTCATTTCTTATTTAAAGCAGATATAATTTCTTATTTTTTAAATTATCATTTCATTAGCAGTATTATTATTTAATAACTTTCAATTTAATGAATTATATGTTCGCTTTATGTATGATTTTATTTGTACCGGAGAAAATCTTAAAAATCTTATTTTTTATAATGCTTAAAATTCATTTGTAAGTTTATTTTCAAGAAGTTTTCTAAAATAGAAGAAGGTATCACACTACCAGAAATTTTTATTATTTTTCAAGTGGTAGTAGACAAATCTATATAATTTAAGTAGTTATCCAAATGCATATGACAAAATCATACAAATTTCCAATACAGTCACATTGAAAGATATGTAAACTCGCTAAACGTGTAAAATTGTTTTTTTTCCTACCAGTATTTTGTTCGTTTACAAAGAAAAATTACTTTGGCAGAGTACACTGTGAGTAAAATGCACAAATTTACTTTTTCAGTCATTTTGGCTAATCCGATTCTCCGTGTATCCATATTTTTAATATCCGGATTTTCAGAAAGAACAAAAGAGATATTGATGTAATAAACCTCAAAAGAATAACTTGAATAAATTTTCATTTAAATTTAAGAATGATGCAAAGGGAGTTTCTAAATCTGTTTTCGTACAAGAGCTCGCTTTATTGCAGTGCCAAGAAATAACTATTATATCTAACCATACCTCACAAGAATTTAAGAGAGTTAGGGATGAAAATACTTTGAATGTTCAGTTGAAATGCACAATCATTCCAATATACAACAAAATAATAATAATTACTAAAATGTTAACACGTGTATTAACGTGATGGACAAAATGAAATTTCATGGTATGCTTCAGATATTAACAAATACAGCAGACTACGAATGTTAGATGATCAAATTTTGGCATGCATAAACTAATTTGTAGTTTATTCATGATTTAAACTATCAAAATATATTACTGCAGAACAATACAATTTGTTTAGATACATTCGTTTATAGACTGAATAGAAATAGTTTAGAGATACAAATTAACTGCAGTTTTCTTTGAATTTTATCATAATTGTTACAATCTAAAAGAACATAATACAGTGTATGCAGTTTTAAAATAACACTGAGTATTACACAGATGATCCAAATTGACTTTTAAAAGTTATGGTAGAATTAGGAAATATTTATAGTCAATGTAGGAAAGAATAATTAACGGAGAGAGTGGTACATGTAAAAAATTGTAATTAATGAGGACAAAAACGCTATGAAGTTATTTAAAACAAGTGCCCATAAGAGAAGGAATATAAAATTTTGTAATATAAACTTTTACAAAATGAATGTTGTTGAAGAAATCTAAATTTTGAGAAAATTAAAAAAACCTTATCTTCTAAGAACAAACATAATACTGAAAGAGTTTTAGGTAAGTAGTAATGAACAAGAGAATGCATGAAAGATTGTGTACAACTAAAAACTAAGCTGTAGATTATATTTGTTGAATATTTAATATGAGTAAAATATGAATCAAATAAAACCATGAGAGTTAAGAATTAAGCACATATCTAACAGTAGTTTGTTTGAAATTCCGGAGATCTACAGGATAGCTAAACGGTACTTTTCTACAACTTTATGTTTTTTAGACATATATCATTTTAGAAGTAGAAAATTGTAGATAAAAGTAAAAATTTCAATTCTTTATGTGTGAATTTTATTTTAATTGTAAAGTAAAGAAAATCTGCATAAAACTGTAAAATAATATTACATTAACTATTCTCATAATAGTTTACTTACCTTTGGTAACAATATCATGTCATTGATGCAGTTTTTTGAATCCTACAATGTCCTTGCATAGTTATGTAAAAATTCCGTTACTGCTACGACGTTCTGTTTCAAGACATTTATAAACAATTAGGATTTTACCTATCAGTAATCCTGCATTGTTAAGGAATATGTATTTTAAAATATACAAAAATGCATGCCACACTTTATTTAAGTACGCTAACGTGTTCTAAATGTTAGGAAGTTTATTCCATTAAACATTGCAGTTTTATTATATTTTACAGTGTAGTTAGATGTAAGTTTTATCATAATCAATGAAAAGCTTTTGTTATTTCTAACCTAAATTTCTTCAGTTAAGTCAAATATTTATTGTGGTACTAAAAACATTTCGTTTTATTCCCTTATCAATTATTTAGTAAAATCCCAAAACCTATTATTTTATCATAAATTGCCATATCAAGATAGTCAGAAAATCAATATTGTTGATACTATATACCTTGTTTCAAAGACTTCAAAAACCATTTCTATTGGTATATAAGCAAAAGAATATTTAATAAGTTAGATGATAGTAACATAGTTATAAACTATTTTTAATATGTTCACTGTAAAATAATATATTCTTTCTTTTTAAAAGTGAATTTACGTTATGTATTTATCTACCCCTATTTATGTAGTGATTTATTAAATAAAATTTAAAATCAATATCTTATTCTTGAAGCTTAGACATTTGATAAAGTATATAAAAGTAATCGTCTGTCAACTTCAAATAAAAAAAACTTATTCCTTGGATAGTAAATCATATTTTGTAGTAAAACTATGAAAAAACTTTCTGCGGTTAAGGTTAAGCAGAGACGGTTTAAACTGTCGACTTTTATAATGCAAAAGCTGAAGATCTCCTTTTATGAAATATGGTTCAAGAAAAATTAATCCTCATAAATTATGTAGAGTTTATTTTAAATTATTTACTCATAAAGCCATATTTTTAAGACATTATAGTAACATAAAATAAAAAAAAAATTAACAGCTTATTCTTTTGTTATGGGACTCATAAATGTTGTTGACATTTCTAGTATGCAGATGTTGCAAAGATACGAAATTTTTTATAATAATTTCATTCTAAAAATATTATACTTTTAAGATCTACCATGTGTGAATGCATAATGAATTGATAACAATGAAAAATATGTATACAATTTCTTTTAGTGAAAAACTGTAAGATAAATTGAAATTTTCTCAAATTTAAAAGAAACATTTATAAATGAATTTATTTTTTATTTAACAGTTCGCAACGAAGTTAATACATAGTGGAAGCAAGTTAATTATCGCCATGATTAGAGATAAACGTTACTTAAAACTAATGTTTGTAATTATTTATATATTTTTTTCAATTTACGATGGTTTTTATACAGAAAAAAAGGACAAATCTTCAACTAAGGATCATTATCTTTAAAAATGTTCCATTACTTTTAATAACTGTTAAAGAGAATAAAGATAAAACAAAATTACTGAAGCAATTTAATGAGTTATAAC
>CM063503.1:123207136-123244636 GCA_032207245.1 Pardosa pseudoannulata | reverse complement strand
GTTCTGTAGATACACCTTAACAAGTTTTTCTCTCATAATATTTGGAGAATGAAATCCACGACTGGATTACGAACAAATCCTTATGTTTGTAAAGGTAAGAAAGGTAAGTAAACACTTTGATTTTTAATAATGGTTCACAGGCATTTAAGAGATGGGCAATGTTTTGAAACAGTAAGTAGATATTTTATAAAATCTCTATGTTTGTGTTATCAAAATATTTTAGTATGTATACATTTGGGGTAATGATAAGGATGATAAAAATATTTTTCTAAAAGTTATTTATATGTTTTTGTTCTACTTTATTCAGCTCCTAATCGAAGCGACACCAAGGTAATGTTCTAAAGTTTAGAATTTGAATATAATAAATTGAGTTTATTATTGTGTTATAAATGTGGGAAAATAAAATCAGACGTTTTCTTATTATTTTTAAAAGATTTATATGATAAAACATTGTACCATTATATTAGACATCTTATTCAATAATTAGTTGTAATAGTAAATACACATTTTCATCATTCTTGGTTTTTAAATAATTCCTATATATTTTGGTATGTGTATATATACACTAAAACTATTCTGGAAACAAATGGAAAAATATTAATTTGACATAGAAAATGTGTCATATTTAGGGTTTATTGTTGTAAATTTCGAAATAAAATGAAATAGTTAAATGCTATGACTAATCCAATTTGCAAAAGGGATAAAAAGTATATTGTAACCGAAGCGTATATCTTCTGCAGGAGAATACAGTTGTCTGAAAGTGGACCTCCTCTTCAAACGAGAATTCAGTTACTACCTGATCCAGATCTACATACCTTGCTGTATGCTGGTGATCGTGTCCTGGGTGTCTTTCTGGCTGGACCAGAATGCTATTCCCGCGCGTGTCTCTCTTGGAGTGACCACACTGCTGACCATGGCGACCCAAACGTCCGGCATTAACGCTTCCCTGCCGCCCGTCTCTTATACCAAAGCCATCGACGTGTGGACTGGGGTCTGCCTCACCTTCGTGTTCGGCGCTCTACTCGAATTTGCGCTTGTCAACTATGCTTCCCGCAGCGATGCGCATAAGAAGAGTGCCAAAGAACAACAGAAGAAGCAGTGGGAGCTGGAACATGCAGCTCTGGAGGCTGACCATCTTGAAGATGGAGCGACGACTTTTGCTATGGTAAGTTGCTAAACGTCTTACATGATAACTATATTTCCCCAATCTTTATTTTGCAATTTACTTAGACCAACATTTATTTCGAATTACATATCTATTTTCATCTGTGATTCTACCGGTGTACAAGTAACCAGATACTAGTAGTGTCCATTTTGTCAACACAAGTGCTCACGTACCAGGTGATCAGTAACCTAAAAGAAACATTATCATTTAGTTTCTAACTATACTTTTCAATTAAGTTATTACATTGAAGTTTCTAATCTATATACTAACCACCATTCGTTTAAAGTGTACAAGTTTCCATGCAGATACTTCCTCAGTAACTGGAAATTGTGGCCAGGCTTACCTCTTCTTCCCAAGATCAAAAAGACCAATTTTATAAGCAAAAGACAATAAAATACTAAAAATATATGAATAACCTTTAAATTTACTGATAAGAGAGGACACATTTAAAGCCAGTTTTTTAAAAAAAAATGCCCCATTGTAATTATAATGGATGATAAACTAGCGTTGGGGAAGAAAAAAGAGTGGGAATCGAGTGATCAACAAGTATTCCTGGTTAAGAGTTTTTGTAAACAATGAGGATTCATAAAGCATTAATAAAATTCTTAGCCCTCTCAATCACTTGAATCTCAAATGGGGCGCTAATTTAAGTAATAAAAAATTAAATAACTGCTCAACAAACTTTAAACTTCCGTGACACGTCTTATCTATCGCAGTCTCATATGTGGCTTCAAACTTAATTTAGTTTTCCATAACAGTTGATAGATAAAGATTAAAAACGTTGATATCTCAGATATCGTGAAGAAGGGAATACAGGAAAAAAACATTTGTTTCTGTTTGTTTTTATCTCATTGTTAACATTAATATTTCAAACTATCATTTAAATTCAATTAAAATATTAATACAAGCATAACATTAATCATGTAAATACATTTTTCATTTAAAATATAATTCTTAAATGGGATGGTGATAGCGAAATTATTTTAATCGATTTATTTTGTTTCAATTTGACGCTTGATTGATCAGTGTAAATATTTTCTCTATCATACGAATAATTCCCGCATTTTTCATTGGCATGCAATATTATTTTAAATATTACAATTCACACAGTTATGTTTTCTTTAACATTCACATTATGAGCAAGCGAGATGGTTGTAGAAATCTTAAAAAAAAAATGCTTTCTCTAGCTTTTAACATCAGTCATCCTAAAAAGCACCCACAAGTTTATTTATTCAATTTTTAGAAGCTTCTTTTAATTTTCTTTCTGAGTCCCGACATTAATGTTTTATTATGTTTTTTCAATGTAAGTCGTTAAGTGAAGAAGTTCCATATAGTGCTTATGGAAAGATAAGACCTTCCTTACTATCGTATTTACTCGTGTATTACCTGCACTTTTTTTCAAATATTTCGGTCAAAAATTGAAAATTGTAGATTAACATAGACTAATTTTTATTGTTTTAGGTAATGCCCTGATATAAATATGAACCAAAACTATATTGAGGAATAAAAAAAGAAAAATAGCTTACCACTTAGCTTACCACTACTATATAGAGCCGTTGCCAGAGGGAAGAAGACTTGACGGGTTGGAGACCGACCCCGATACTCTGCCTTTTAACATTAAAATAAAAGTACACAATCAAAAATACAATTTTTAAAATCCAGATAAAAATTTCAAATTTTAAAATTTCGGTCTACTTTTACAACTATAATATTTTTGTTCCAAATTGTTTTATAGAGTAGGTTTCAGGTAATATGGAATACCAGATTTTCGTCATATATGAGGAAGTAGTATTATAAATTGACTAATTAAATTTGTAATGAACAACTCGCGTCGTTTTAATAACTTTTCATAACATATTTTAAAGAAAAAATAGATTTTGTAATTAGTTTTCCATAAAAATTATCCAATTGTTTATCACGAAGAATATGGAGCAGTACATAAATTTCGATACAAATAATTTTTTCAAATAACAAATTTATGTAAAAATTTGTTTATTTTCCCCTAAAATGTTTTCTTAGATCACAATGCATTTAATTAATTGGATTAATATAGTATCGAAATAAGTTTTAAAAAAATATTGGCCTAGTTTTACTTTACCACAAATTTTCACAATTTTCTCTTCTTCTCTCCATACTATGACGTTTTGATTGTCATATCTGCGGGGAAAAAATTTGAATCTATTATGCAAAATTGAATATTTTATTATTATATATATTTTAATGCAGTTAATTTAAAACACTTGACATAAATGGAGAGCAGGATAGGATAACAGTATTCTCTATTACCCGCTACGCCATAACGGGACAAAACTAAAATAAAATCGAAAAATCCGTGCAGCAAGAATGTTTCAAACTTCGCTATAATTATAATGTCAGTTTATACCAACATTATGTTCTCAAATATGTTTCATAAATACTTAAACACTTACCTGCATGAGCTAAGGTATCTCAGTCAGTAAAGGCAACGCTCTGGTTGCAGGTTCAGAGCCCTAGCAGGCTTAAGATTCGCTAAAGCACGTAAAATATGTTCATGATCACAATGTCCTCCAAGGTGTCACTTTAGGGGTGGAAGGGCAAGCCTTTCTCTTATTCCCTGCATCAAAATTACGAGGAATTACTCGAGCATAAGTGGTACCTTCACCCTTCAGGTGGCCGAACGATGGTCAATAGGTTAGGGGGCTGACCTTCGGTACAGGAGTTCAAGGGTTCGAATCCCACTGTGGCATGGATGTTCGTAGAAGTTCGGAATCGGCTTTAATCTGTAGGTCCCGGTCTCATTAGCCCTCGTGTTGCAAAATAGTAGACTCCAAACCAAATCAAACCAAACCCTTGATCTGCCTGTAACAACAAAAAAAAAAAAAAAAAAAAAAAAAAAAAAAGAATGGCTCAACCCGTTTTAATAAACCGCTGTTTTAATACGAGTAGCCTCTGGCCCAATCGTGCTTGGTTTGACCAAGTGTCATAAGTTAACAACAGTACTTATCTGCAAAAGGTTTTAGATGATAGAAATAAGACAATGATTTGCACTAAAACATCATGTGCCACAAACCAGCAGAAACTGCTTGGAGATCTCAGGAGGTCACCTCTGATGTGTTTCTAGCACACATCGTTAGTTAACAGCATCAAGCAGACAAATAACATTTTACTATGACGAATTAAAATTATCGAAACAGATTACACAAGGATGTGGGTAAAATTTATAAAAAGTATAATATTAGATTTTATATAATTATAATGCACTTATTAATATCAAGTGTTAACACTAAACTTAGTATGATTATTTTCACTAAATTTTATATTTTTTAGTTAAAAAATAGTGAAATATCAGGTGGAGGCACAGTATAATTTGACCCCCTCATCTGAAACTAATTCCTGTAAAAAGTGCAAACTTCTTTTCAGTATCACAAGATATTAATACTGAAAGTCCAAATTCCGACTTGAAGTATGATTCCCATTTTCGTTTACATACTAAACTATATGCAAATTCAATGCTGCAGCAGTATATCTAGTCCGTATTGCCATCTTGATCGCACGTAATCACAAAATATTTTTTCTTTTAAAATTAATATGAATAAAAAAATTGCAATTTCTCTTACACCAGACCTATTTCAGGGGAGGGGTGTCAGAGTTGCTAAACCCTCCCAATAACCCCCAAAACAGTTAGCAAAGCTTAAAAAAAGGGGGGGGGAGGGACATGAAAACTGCGTTCCAGGTTGATTCATTTGGTGTTCGTAGTCGTTGTCATTGACATGCCTAACTTTAGGTGTGACGTAAATACTGGATAAAATCTTTAGCCATTTTTCTTTTAAAAAACAGGGTGTACGTACTATACATTTAAATGCAGTATTTTCGTTGGTAAATCATGTTAGTAGATAATGGGATTCAAGAGTAGAGACAGGGTGACATATTAATATATCACCTTACATTCACACTTAAAGACAATAATTAAATTGGGGTAACAACAGATAACAACTCACTCATGCTGTATTAATTTAGATAAATTGTAAACATTCCAATAATAAATGCTACACAGCTAATATCAGGCCTTTCAACATTATTTATTACTTTTCCGGAAGCTTTTCAAGTGTAGGAGTATAACATATATTGAAAATTAATTACCTATATTTCAATTAAGTTAAGATCACAAATTAAGAAATATTTAAAACATGATAAAATATGAAATTTTCCATTTCTTTCCTTTTTTCTTTTTTTGCTTGCATAACAAAGATAAAAATAGTATAAAGATATATAAAACTCTTATTTTTAAGGACGTTAGTTTTACTAGCTTAAGATTTTCATTTTTACCAACTATTAATTTTAAAAATATTTCAGTATAAAACATCGACTTACTGATTATCTTTTACCAGTTATATGACAATTATCTCTTAATTGACAACATATCAACACATCAAATTAGTAAAACCTTTCATTTTATTAAAATTAAATTCCATTAGAGTTCTCTTAACAAGTAAATAACATAAAACACTACTATAACATTGTAACGCTTTGTAGATTTTAAGACTTAATTATTTCTTATATGTGTATGACAACCCAAAAATCATAGACTTTAGAGCTTAGTGGAGGGAATTTTTCTTTTTACAATTTATATTATTATGCTACTTATTTCAATTGAAATAATTTGTTTAATAATACAACTTCAGGCATATATTAAAATATAACATAGCGTATTCTGTTTGGCTTATATTGGTTTGTTTAGAGTTATAACAAATGATAAATTTGGAACAGCATTACAGGACTGAAATTTTGCAATATGAGTCTAATAACATTTAAGTTATTTTAGAAATTGTAAATATAAAATAAGGTTATATTAAAAGATTATATTAGGGTTCTATTAAATATTAAGGTTATATTAATAAATTAAAGTAAGGTTTAATATTATAGTTTTCATGACGCCTTATTTTATCTTGTTCATTCCGATGATCATTACTTTGTAGAATATTTTTATTCACATAATTAAACACATCCTTTAATACGGTGAGACACATGTCTTAGTTTGATATTTATTTTAGTTGACCACAGAAACCAGTTATTATCTACTTTTTTTCTGAAATAACGCATATTTTTAGAACGAAATAATGTATGCATTTATATCCCACAGTAATTAGATTTATACTACAGAAACTATTTTAAAAAATGATAGTTTTCCCAAGTTATCAATCCTTAGAAAGACTGCTATGTGGGGGAAGATACTAGTATCCTAGGGACAAAATTTTAAGGAGTCAATAAAGCAATTTTTTTTTTTTTTTTTTTTTTTTTTTTTTGTAAATTAGCGCATTGGAAATGTGTATCTATGCTAAAATTTCTAATAAGGCTAACATTATTACATACCTCATACATACACTCATGAAAGGAATGTCCCCACCCCACCCCTATACACCCCTATCCCACTAAGGCATGGAAGTTCGTAGCCGTTCGAAATCAGCTTTAAGCAGTAGGTCCCGGTCTCATTAGCCCCTGTGTGTAAAACAGTGGACCGTAGTGCTCCAAACCGAAACAACCTAACTTGTGACATTGTTCTGTCTATTGTGCTATTTGCTGACAGCTGTTTCACTTTGAAATAAGAAAAAAAAAACATATTACTAGTTCTTGTTCTGCATGCTTACTACCGGACGGGATTGGTTATTCAGTTCCTACTTGAGGCATACATTAAAAAATATATGTGTAACACAGGATATTTTATTTTACTTATATTAATTTAATTTTTAATTAAAACAAATAACAACCCAAGCATTATAAGACTGAAATTCATCAAGATGACTCTAATGACATTTAAAGTTATTTTAGAGAGGAAAATTTAAAATAAGGCTTAATATTATAGTTTTCATAACACATTGTTTTATGTTGTTCATTCCAGAGATCATTATTTTGCACAAAATATTTTTTCACATTATTAAACATATCACTTATTCTGGTGGGAAACATGTCTTAGTTTATAAAACCCTACTATATAAAGTATGTGATTTAAAAATTTACATTTAAGTAATCAAAATACACAACCTCCCTTCATATATGTAGTTTTAAGATTCATTTTGATTTATGTAACGGGGGGGGGGTTGATGGAAACGAAACTCGATACCGGGCATCGTTTTTGCTAGTGGTGGCCAGAAACATTTAACGTTATTTTTTAATATATCAAAGTTTGTATTTTGATTGAAAGTTAATTGATATTTTTTCTTAAGCAGCATAAAAATTTATTCCTATTGCTAACTCTAAATTATTTTTCCCCAAGATCTTTCATTTTTTATATCATTGTTCACAGTTCTACATATTTTTTCATAAATCAGCAAAACCCATTGAAATATTTCTTGCTTGCATTTTTAACAGTTTATCTTAGTTTGGAAAACACATATTTAATATATCAAAAAGAATATAATTAAAAGGCACGTAAAAAATTTAAAGATTTCTGCACACTAAAATATAAAGAATGAAACAGTTAGCATGTTACTATTACTTCTTAATTGCAAAGACATTTTAGGTTTGATATTACGCATTATTATAAATCTAGTCTATGATTTAAAGATATGAATATATAAGGAAAATATATTTTATGTAAGAGTAAAGAAATATATAGTTACAAACGGGTATAAACAAAGTATCGATATAACTAAACACATGAAAGCATTTTTAGTGTTATAACTACTCTAACATTTTGATGTAAATTTTTACCTTTTTGAAAATGGTCATTGAATTAGAAACACGTTGATGTGCATGCATGTGTTAGGTGCAGGATTGTTCATGTAGAATCTATTAGTGTGCAAATGGCATAAACAAAATATGCTAGCCACGGCTGGATATGCATCTCTTTGTGTCTCATTTTATGGAAAAACTCATGAAAGTTTCACATATTAAAGAAAAACTCCTACTTTGCAGGATTTACCTGGAATCACAATGGTCAAGACAAAAAAAAAATTAAAATTCGAGATTGACTCTTCAATCCTTGTTCAATAGAGTTAGTCAGGGGAAAATATTGTTCAAAAGCAACAGTGTTACGCACTGAATATTGTAAAATGTTGTACACTGTAAAAGAAAGTTTTTATTAAGTTTTATTAAAATCATTCTCATGGCAAATAGTGCACAGATAATAGCAACTGATAAAGTATATGTAGTTGTATGCCAAGTTTGCTAACAAGCAAAGAAACACATAACTGGGCTTCTAAGAATAAGGTAAATTTTATGTTGTCACTCAAATATACCTTTTGGATATACGTACATAGTTTTGAACAAATGTAAGGTATTGAGTTTTGTGAGAATTCATTCACCTCCATTCTATTGTTTGTACCGTTACGAGGTGTGGAGGGGATATTGGGAAGGACATGTTCTACAGGTCTGAACTGGTTTTTAGTTACTTCGTGAATGTACACAATCAATCAGGAAATACGAGAACACCTGGCATAACCAGTAGAGTTCTTTCATAGGGGAAGGGGTTATACATTTTTGTAATTGGCTTCAAGGCAGTAGCCAAAGGAAGGAAGAGGGTCTCAACGGATTCAAACCACCCTCTAAGTGAAATTATGGAATTTATCTATTTATTTTTGTTATTTTAATATTCTATTCCTTTCCTATTGGAAAGTTATGGGATTTTTTTTAAAGCAAGAGTGCGTCATGAATATGTTGAATTAGAGTGGGATCTCTGGTATATCAAGAGGAGAAAACTGATATCGACTGAAATTCTAAACAATGTTCTTAAACATGCTCTAGATGCACTGAAAGAAGCTAGAAATGAGCTTTCTCCTAATATAGGTATATTTTTTCTGTTGTTTCCGTTTCTATCGCTTCTGTCGAAAGATCTGAAGTCTAAAAAGTATAAAATCATTTCTAAGAAACAGAACAGGACATATACGATTATATGCTTATCTTTTCATGTTAATTCTTGAGGGTATATCATAAATGAAAAGTTAATTTTTGATATATAGATATATGATGATATAGATAAGATTAATAGTTGATTTTCGTAGAATAAAATTTATGTGATTTTAAGATGTCATAAAGGCATTAATTAATATTTAACATTAATTATTAAAATGTAATTATTTTTAAAATTCAGTAGGCTTATTAAATATTAAGTTATTAAATTGAACTGAAGTTAAAATTTTGCTTTCTTGTTCTACCTTATTTATATAACTTTATTCAACATTACAAAAAAAAACTTATTTTTTGTTAGGCAGATTTAAAATATCATTTTTTATTTTCTTCTTTATGAGGTACAAGCATTTTGAAACTGTCTAACAGTACTGAATTTACTTTTCTAAAATTACAGTTTTACAGAGTTTTACAAACTTTTAAAATTATACATATTTTAAAACAAAAATTTTAACGAAACATAATTCTAATTCTGAGTTAACGACATTTGCCTTGCGAGTAACTTTAGGATATTAAACAGAAACAAATTTCTCGGAATCTTTTTTAATATAGCTTATATCACAATATACCAATTAAGTCAGTACTAAAAAGTCCAAAGAATTTCTTTTTCCTCTTTTTAAAATAATATGAGTACCACATAACATATTTTATTGCAAACTCTCCTGACTGAAAAATTATTTAATATACGTTTGAATTCAAACTTGAGAAGACTAAATTTAGTTTTCGTAGTTTTCAATGGGCTTCAATTATCTGCATAATGATTTAGATGTTTAGATAAATTAACTAATCATACTTTCTTTCAGTTAAAAGCAAAACTTAGACAATATTTGAAGATTATTACTCTTACTATTTTTAATTTAAAATTTATTCATTATATTTAGAAAATGTATTTATATAAATATGTAGAAAGAAGAAGCTACGTTACTAACATTATCGAGACTAGCAACTAATTGGATTCATTCAGTTTCAGCCCCCACCCCCACCCCTTGAAAAAAATCGTAGTTAAAGCACTCTACAACACCCCCCTAATATTTTGTCAAATAATAATATACACTTATTTGTACTGTATTATAGTTCGAAAAATATATGCTACAAGCATCAAAATATTCTGTAAATATGTAAGACATGGGGAAACTCATGTGTTGAAAATTTAAAAAATAATGAATAGTTAAAATAATGGAGTTTTTCCAGTTTTTTAGTCTATAGTGGGGTTAAACTCCACCCCACTCATGTGTCCATCCCAGTCAGTAAAGATAAGCAAATATACGTCACTTGTGCAAATTTCAAAATCTACTACAAAAACCAAATTCAAAATCCACAAAAAAGTTTCGAAGTATGTTGGTAAGGTGTTTCAAAAGCAATCTATTTTTAAAATGTTTACTTTTTGTGTACAAATTTTATGATATTCTGCATGACTTTATACAGATTTCCATAAAGTCAATTCTTTATTTGCATGCTAATAAATGTTCAATATATTGTCTATTTCATGATTGTTGTCCGATGTCTGTATATATATGTGTGCGTGTGTATGTATGTACACCATTTTTAAGTATAAAATTTCTATTAAATATTCTTTAATAAAAGGTTATCACATAAACCACATAATGCACAGTAATTCTATCTCTAGACTAATAAAAAGTACATTGTTTGCATGGATTAATAAATCTTTCTTCTAGAATGTTTTACATTTGCCTTTAATTTCCTAGAGTATTAAGATGTAACTCACCAAAACAGCACATAATTTTAAAAAATTCTCCTGAGTTAATATCTTGATTCTTATTTTTACAATCTTGGGTTTTAGCGTTCTCTCACATTTATTTAAACCTTTTCTACTAAATGAGAATTACTTAAATTATTTGTGCTTATAATATTTTAATACATTAAAACGAACAATTGCTTTGTACAACATTCATTTCAATATATAGTTGATTCATGCAATAAAAAATATGGCAGTACTGTCATTTTATTTTTGATTATGGAGTTCGAGAAAAACTAATTACTTAAAGAATAAAGTATTTTTTCAGTTATTAATGAAGATAAAATGTACAAAAAAGTATAACATAAGTGTCTTTTTATAAATTAGATGGTGACTGAAGATTAAGATTCCAAATTTTATATTGATTCTATAAAAAGGTTTCATTTTTAGTTTATACTTTAAGTAAATCTACCATTAATTTACAAAAATAGATAACACAGGCAGCGCTGATAAGCTTGATTTACTAAGTAAATTCAAACTTTATCCTTTCTTATTTTTAAAATTATATGCACTACGGCAGTCTTATAGGCTGTATACGGATTTTTGATTCCTACTGTCTTCAAAAATGTTAGAAGCCTTTCGAAATCGATTATAAAAGATAGGTGTAGGTTTAATTAGGCAATATATAACAAAGCTATCATCAAATTTCAGTTCTCGACACCATGCAAAGCATTTCAACACTTAGTTTTAGCAGACACATAGTTTTCCTGAATTTTATAGCTCATAGTCTCACAATTCCTCGTTATAATTTTAAAATCCTTAACAATAAACTAGAAGTAAAATGTCTTTAATACAATATCTATAGACAGTATTCTAATTGCTAGAAGTAAGTACATATAAATATATTTCTAAAATAAAATTTTTAATTGAAATATTTCCTTTCGCTCATATCTTATTACCCAGATAAACAATAAACATAGAAGTGTTGTGTTCTCTCATATATGTTTTGACATTTTACTATAGAATCTAAAAAGTCTAAACTTTAAAAAGTAACTTCCTGACCACAAGTGAAATCAATGTGTTAGAAGTATCAACTAAAATTCTATAAAATATTTTTTAAGAACTATTAAAACTTGGGGAAGAAATAATAAAGAATTACATTTCTTTATTATTTATTTTTTATTACATTTTAGAAGGTTTTAAGGAATTTTAGACCTGAAATATTACTGAATGTAATAACATGAGAGAAATATGCACCATTCAAAAGAATATTTCTTATATAAAATACAAATTGTATATTTAAAACTGCACTTGAATAGAAATTTATTTTACAATTATATCCATCAAAAATTTAGACATTACATTTTACAAATAAAAAATAAATACAGTATCAATAACTGTAACTTTATATTAAATCCATAAAAATGTAGCATTCAAAAATTGATATATATTTTAAGCAATGATCTTCAGGGAGAAAATTGGAAATGCATTCGTTATTCTGAAATTCTAAACTGAGAAATTCAATTCTATGAAACGGAAAATACAAATTGTCGTATATTTAAAACTGCACTTGAATAGAAATTTATTTTATAATTATACCCATCAAAAATTTAGACATTACATTCTCAAATAAAAAATAAATACAGTATCAATAGCTGTAACTTTGTATTAAATCCATAAAAATGTAATATTCAAAAATTGATATATATATTTTAAACAATGATCTTCAGTGAGAAAATTGGAAATGCATTCGTTATTCTGAAATTCTAAACTGAGAAATCCAATTCTATGAAACGGATGCTACCGCAAACAGTTAAATGGATCTAAGGAAACCGGAAAATCCCGGTGAATGTCAGTGTAAAAGGAAATGTTCTGTAGATGAACATGTCAAGATATAGCTTAAAGAAGCAAATAAAAAATCATCAGCTTCCTTTCCACCGAGAAATGGAGGATTGACCAGGATGTTTGGTGATCAAACAATGTCTGATAAAAGTGGGCGAGTGTGTGTGAGGTTGGGAGCAGATGTTTCATTCAGTTTCTGAAACTTTTAAAAAACGTGTAAGTCACAGTTGAAAAAACTTAAGTAGCTTTACACCTTCCTTTAAAACGAATTTAACCAGGCTCTCATTATCAGTTAAGTATCTTTGTTCTGAAGCTAGAGTCGACACAATAAATGTTAAAAAGAACTATAGTTTTCAGAATTACATAGGATTCCAATGTTGCAGTAGATTAATAATTCTCACAAATAAAGCACTTTACTTGTTAGCAATTTTAATTTTAACAATATTTAAGAACAAAAAGATATAAAATGTCAGAGGGTATTTCTCTTGATAATTAAAATGGTTTTCTAAGTAACCATTTTATTATAAAAATATTAATCTAATGTAAAACGCAAGATTAATTCAAAAGCGTACTATGACCACAGGACTAAAAAAAAGAAAAGAAAGAAATATAGACCAAGTTCAAAAATGGAAAATTCTTTTATAGGCCTTTGATATCCCTAACAGAGAGCAAATATTTTGATAATATTAATATTATAAACTTTACTCTTTTTGAAATATTAAAAACACTTGAATACAATATTATTATATAATATTATCAATTGTTCATAATTTTCATAAATTTAATACTACCCACTAATAAAAAAGGTATTAAAAATAAAACTCTATCTCAATAATATTATCTATTTATAATTAACTCCTTTCTTCTCGTACCAATTTTTAAACTTACTATATTCCAAACAGGTTTATAAAGCAATCAATCTCATCAACAAATATAATTTCTTCTATAAATTTTCAGATTTAATGAACTGTATATTAGAAAAAAAATAATTCTTCTGTTACCAATGTGGGGCGTTACTTTTCAATTTTTTTTTAACTTTCTGTTTTTTTATATGTAAACCAAACACAAGAACTTATTTACCTATTTTTTTCACAAGTTTTAGATATTTATTTTCTTATTTAATTCTTGCTTAAAATAATCATCTACTTTCATGTACGTTTGTTATTTTCTTTTCCTAAATATTCTTTATATAAAATAAGATTTGGTCTATTTTTTCTCTCCTTATTTATTTTTAAATATACCGAATCCTTTCTGTTCTTTGAAATGTATCTGAGTGTAATTTAATAAAACTGATATTTCTTTATCTTGAGGATCCCTGTCATAAAGTTCTGATTTGTATTTGGAATTTTATATTTAATAAATTGAACCTTGAATTTTTATTTTTCTAAAAGAAATATTTCCTATTTGATTGACCAACTATTGAAGCCTCAAAAGTTTTGATTAAGAGTTTTTGATTTAGTGTTGCGTGTGTAACTGTCTAAAGTCTCCTTTTCCCCAGAAGCCCTTGGTGCACCATCACGGTGATCTGCACGCCGAGAAGATGCGCCAGTGCGAAGTCCACATGAAAAGTCCGAAAGTGAATCTGTGTAGAAGATGGATGAACAGATTCCCATCCCGCTCCAAACGCATCGACGTCATCTCGCGAATTTTCTTCCCTCTCATGTTTGCACTCTTCAACCTGGTCTATTGGACCACGTACCTCTTTCGAGAGGATAAAGAAGAGTAGAAAACATCATTCACGACTGTTCGTAGAGACCGTAGACCGAAAAATGACTCAGCCTGCAAGACGAGTTCATAGTCAAAGGTGTCGATTTAATAACTTTAATCTTGAATTCATGTGAAAAACCCAAGATATTTATTTGAGTCCTTTTCATCTGTACCCACTACGTTACATATACCCATCAAAGAGTGTATATGCGTAACAAGGAATGGAAATGACGCGCTGTGATATATATAAGTGAGTGTGTTCATATATGTGTGTAACATATGCACACACGCACTATATATAGGGGATTGATCGGTATAATGCTTGGCTTACAAAAATTTAAGCTAACTCTCTGCCAAGTACTATGTAAACACGAATTATAATTTTGACTTTTTTATGCATTTTAAATTGCTTTGAATATGTGCAAAATCCAACCTTTTGTTTGTTTCCGAGTTGTGGGTTTTTCATATGAAGCGTCTACTGTAGTGAAGGAAGAACCTCGACTGACAGCAAATGTCAGCATAACTCAATAAACACATCTCAGTATTGCTCAGAATCGAAAAGAATCTCAAAGCGAATCTCATCAGTTATCATTACCAAGTCCAAACAAATCTCCGCGAATGGGATCTGATGAATACAGCTCTGTTGATCGGAAATACGCATTGAATAGAGCTATTTACTGACGCGGTGAAAACCTAGTTTCAGAATAGTTTAGTCTGATGTAAGATATTTTAGATAGAATTAAAAGTATTTAAGAGAAGCTCCGGGAATTTGATTTCACCGATTCTTTCGATACCAAGAACCATTTTGTAGTTATTTCAGCTTGATATTAACCATTGTTCAAAATAAATCATTTCGTAAGTTTTCTACAGATACCATAGATATTATAGTCTGTAGAAATATCTTCTATGAATTCAAAAGTTTTGCATTTATTATTCACCAATAGAAAGATACTATGAATCTTGAAAATCAATTCAAAGTCATGAATTTCTTGATCAATTAGAAGTGCGTGATTTCATTCCTGTACATAAAAATCAGTCGTGTTCGTCAGGTCCCGTTCAGGATGCTGATCAAGTAGAGATTGTGTGGAAAGCCCAGAGTTGGTGATTGTTGTAGACAATATCAAATTGAGTGCCAATTTTGTCATTGTCGCGCTGCGCTCCCTATCTTAATGTGTATAGTCTCTGTTTTCTGTAGTGAGTTGCGTCTTTGCAGGACGACCGCGTAGATTTGAGAATTCTAGGAAACAGTAGAATGACTGAGTGGTTTTTGTATATTTGTCGAATCGTTCATCACAAATTCCCTAACGTTCCTTCGTATAGATATGAAAAAAAATCAAGTTCAAATACAAACGTTCGTTTTTGCAAAGGAGGGAAACCTTATGACTGGAGACTGCAATTCATCAAGAACAAATCCTCAATCGAGCTCAAGATAATGAATACACGAGTTATCACAGGATAAACTCATCTGCTTATCATCTAGAAATTAAAATTTTGTGCCATATATTTGAGTTGAATTTAAAGTGTTTGTTTCCTGAAAAGAATAAATTATTTTATGTCATTTCTGTTGCGTGGATGCAAAGTGTAAAACGGAGTGTCTCCAGTCATGACTACAATTTTAGCGCTAAGCGCAATCAAGCGCTTTGATAACGTGTACAAGTGGTGAAAATGACCCAACTGTAGTATTTATCTAATATAACAGTAACTAGGGTTAGAATCCTCATATATATTTAACGATGTTAGCCCTGCGGTAGAATCATGTCGGTTAAAATAAATGAGACAAAGTTTTACTGTCAATGTTATTTACCTACAAAGTTCACACAAATTGTTTTATTGAAATATTTTAACAAATACACTCATCACTACCAAAGCGCCAAAAATTTTGTTCATTTTGGATTTAAGACTAATTTATTATGAGAGCTAAATTGTTCATTTTTTTCTCAACATATCTTATTTCTGTTTAAAATTCCAACTGGTAGATAGCGTGAAAAGTTATTTACCACAGTCACGTTTTTTAACACTTACTCGACATGATTTCAATCCGAATGTGTTTATAAAGAAGGAATAAAATGACGCAAGTGATGTTTACTTTGTACTAAATTGATTGCTTTAACTGGTTCCAATAGAAAGGAGAATTTTTATGGGCCACTGCTGGAATGAGTGAACTGTTGAATTCTCTCCAAACAGCATATGAAAGAAATGAAAAGGAAACGAGCTTAATTTTGCTTTTTTATAAAGTGATAGAGTCACATTTATGAATAAAGTAACTGCTTGTGCAGAGTGAATGCAAATTTTCAGAAGACAGGAAATCATTGAAAATGAAACGTTTTCGGTGGCCGTTGTTGAGTCTCACACTATGCGTCAAAGTTCTATGTTGAATTTCTGTTAGGAAAGCATTGCATTTCAGTAACTGTCAAGCATTGGATGCAGCTTTAAATATGTTAAGCAAAATATCATGGAGGCGTTTGTGCTTTGGAAGAAAGTGCAATATTGTTTAATATGTTCGAAACTACTTAATATTTTATATCTGACATGTAAGTGCTATTTACTACCTTGACACAGAAAACAAACAATAATCTTATTTCAGTGACATTCAGTATATTGCAGGTGAATTGGCAACACAACCTATCCAGAAGCAGAAACATTTCGCATTGGAAATGATGCTTCACAATCCCATTTTATAGAAAGAAATTTTATGTTCGGAAATTTAACAGCTAGCATATCTACAAGATATAAAGTACAGTAGTTGATTAGTTCGAGATTATGTTCATTATATTTAATGAACTACGTGGCAGCTACTTATCTATAATCTGTATGTCCTCGGAAAGTTAGATTTCTCGCAATGTGTTAGTCTTACAGATTCTTATTGAATTTAGGTAGTGGGAAAGAGTGTTAGGAAAGCATTCCTTTGCTGTTAGCTGTATTTCCTAGTTGGTACGTTCGATTTTCTGTGTCAAGGAGCTCTTCTTCACCCTAAGATCAAGTGAACAACATACGCATTTTGTATCGAAATTGTGATTCGTATATGAAGAGGCGGAGTCTTGCAGCAGTTATATACGCGTACTAGAAAGTAATCTACCAATGTGTAGCAATCGTTATTCTAAGATCTGCTTGATGGAAATGGCTTCGATTTGTTTTAAATAACTCCTGTTAGTTAGTTTGCATGCTTCTTTTGAGGATGCTGTCTCATTTATTCATAAATAATTATAAAATGTATTTGATTCCTTGTATGGGTTACATTTCCTTACTTTAGAGATCTAGCGATAACTGTTTCCTAATCACCTATATTTTGTATCAGCTTCTGTCTTACTCATAATGAGTATACAAACGGAACTAGTCTGCATATGGTTGGGAAATTGTCCGGTACGTATGTGAAAGTACCATCCTGTGCAAGCGCTGTGGGTAGCAATCGTTAACTTGCTGCGACTTGCTGTTGATGGAAATTCTGCTTGATGATTTTTATTTTAACTCTTTTAGGATGCTATGCTTCTTTTAATAAAATGTTTCCTTTTATTTTGTTATTTGATGCCTTATGTATTTGTTACTTACTTTTATTAGAGATCTACTGCATCCTATATTTTGTATCATTTTTTTACAGCATTTTTTGTGCATTTTGTGCTTTTTGTGCCAAGTTGGTAGGAACTTGTCCGGTTGGAGTGGTACAGGTACCATACTTGCAAGCGCTGTTTATCAGGTAGGTAAATCTAACGTTAACAACGTTAGAGAGTGAGAGCTGTTGTTGTTTTCAGCTCTATCCCATTCTATATTCTTCGTAAGCGGAGCTGGATTTCAAACTGTGGCATAGATTTTTTATATAAAGCAGAATGTTACGAAATAAATCCAATTTTATATTGTTATGTTTGTATTTCCAAAGTTATAAAAAGAACAAATATATCCGTGGTAAAGTGTTGTGAGTTCATGAAGTTTCTATGTCGCAGATCCTGCTCTGTCAAATAACAAGGTTAGGATCAATATATTTGTGCAATATAAAGTATATGAAATTGTCGTGTTGTGCTGCGGTTTATTACAAATATATCCCCTGTCCACTGGAAAGTGTCACTGAAAAATTCTTCGTCCTTTATTGTGTACTGTGCAGTTTGTTTTTTGTTATTAGATTCAATTCGTAAAATGTTTTATATCGGAAAGGAGCAGATGATGTAGTTTAAGAATTATCACCTGCAAAGTACACGAATGTCAAAGTCATAATATATGTGAAGCACAAATCTTTTACTTTAAAAAGTACTTTTCGAAACAAAGATACATAGTTTATAGAATGGCACGTTATCAACTTTTTAATGGATCATTTCATAGTGAATTACGTCATTTTATCTTCATTTTGAAGGGCGTTTGAAAAAAAAGGTCCAATAACAGCTGTCGATAATTTATCTAGTAGAAATGTTCATTTTTCTGATTTCAAAACTCACTTTGTGAAATAGTTTTTTAAAAATGTTATTTCGAATTTAAACAAATACAATGGAACTTTCTATTGCTCAGATGTTCGAGAAAACCATGCGAGTTCGTTCAGAAAATGTGTGCGAGTGAAAAGTTTTTCTCTCAAAGTCAATACGTGCCAACTGCCTAAATAGAACCCATGGTAACAAAAGGTTTGAATAGGCAATAAATGTATTTATTCATAATATATGGTATTATCTTTATTCGAAAATTTACAAAAATTCAGTTCTTATTATATATGTACTTCGGTTGTAATTTCCAAGAGCAATAATTATGATACAAGAGGAAATGCATCTTTTTTTTGTCGGCTGAATTAAAAATTTTACACCTACGTCACGTTCAAAACATAATCCTTATTGCTATATTACTCAATTGGAAAAGGTTTAGTTTAATGTTATTCGCCCACTTTACGAAATATGTCATAAGATAAACTTGTTTCACTTATAGATGAGGAAGCAATTTTGGATTGTTCATTATAAATAATGCAATTCTTTTTCAAGTTCGAATTTTAAAAAATATTAGTCTTAATCGGGAAATTTCTCTGATCAGTTTACGGAAGCAAATATTTAGGAAAAGTATTCTTTTAACTTTAGTTTATTTTATATTATAATCTAACTTTACATTCGTAGTGTACTAAAAAACTAATATTACTAAGTTCATGTAGTTAATATAAAAATAAATTATATTGAATAAATAAAAAAGTATTTTTTTTCAAAATAAATATTAAATCTAGTAATTAAAAATCAAATTAAGAACTTATGTTACTTAAATTAAATGTTATTGGTAGAAAAAATTATAAAATATATATTCACTGACTCATTTCATATGAAAATAGGCAATGCATGAGAATATAAGAACAATGACTCACATACAAAAATAATGCACCACATTTGTAATCCTCTAAAAACCATTAGATAGAAAGTATTTTTTAAATTCACACATAAAGCATGCATAAGTGTGTTTCATCTACTACAATGTAAATAAATTTATTAATATCATATTTCAAAGAACTCATTAGATATACTCCCCACAAGTTTAAATGTAATAACTTTTCTTCATAGAGCGTTGTCCAATTCCTTTGCTTACTATACAAATGCTCATGATGTGTAAAATAATGTAAACATAAGCTAGATTTGATATTAGTATAATGTGGTTAAATATTTTTGTAGCACTGATTAAAAAGCTCTTTTCTACAAAGTGTTAGAGCTTGAGACCCTGAAGTCGGGTACCAGGGTTCAAGTTCCTTTTCGGAAATATTATTTACCTACCTTAAAAATGAAAAAAAAATGTCCCGCTATACATGCAGGCTTTCTGGAATTTAGGAAATTTCCATGTTCGATAAGTATTTCGTTTTCCAAAAGGTTGTTGTTAATATCAATGTAAACCGAATTCATCTTAATTGTAGATATGTATCAGAATCGTTGCTGCGAAAATTTACTTTAGCAATTAATTCACATGGAAAAACATTTTCTCTCTCATTTTTAAATTGAAATATATTTGCTTTCATTGGGATCTTTTAGGACATCTAATCTGACATTAATTTTTTTTCTTCTGTGTACGCATATAATGCATAAATTTATATACAAGCACTACCCAAACAAATTATTGTTATCTTTGTTTAAAGTTCAGAATCGTTAAAAATATATATGAGAGAGAAACTACTAATAAAATTTTCTTAAAATATTGTAAAATAAATTCAGTTTAAACTTTTTATCCAATCATATAATTTCTATAACATTTTCGGATTTAAAATTTACCTTTGCAATAGTTAAATGATAGTAAGTTCTTTTGATAAGTTGAATACTAAGTTTTGAATATCGATGTCTAAAACTGTTTATTTTTCAAATTAACACCTTAGCACGTTTGCATTAATAGTTCAACCACCAATTGTTCTCTTCAATAGTTACTAATTCTCAATCAAAATAATTCTATTAATAAACTATTATTAAAACCGTCATAAGGTTGATTAATTTCGTATACAATCGTTTTATTTTATCAAAATTTATAACCAATGTTGTAAACAAGAAAAGGTTATTTTTCTTTTCTTTTTAATATTCTTTTTAGCAGTGCTTTTATCAGTCAATAAAATCCAATTCCCATTTATTTAAGTAATAATAATAATATAGGATAAAAATTTTTGCTTTGATTATTGCTTGTACCTTCTGAAAATATCAAACCAAAGGTATTTGTAACATGTGCTGTCGGAATTGTAGAAATCATTCTTTCTTAACCTCACGTCTTTGCACTTAGAATTCATGTACATACTTTAGGCTTCTGAAAGAGCGGTGAATGGTATAATTAACGAATTATGTAAATATTTAGCGAGGTATAGTGTCGAATTTCTGTCTTTATTGGCAGTAAGTTTGTGTCTTAGAATCTAATAATGTCTTCGAACTTTTCTGTCATTGATCTTAGATTCATTTTTATCTTTAGCATGAAAATGAACTTCTTTTGCTGTTTCTATTACGGTATTTATGACTTTTACTATATGATTTCAAAACGTGAAATCATCCTGAAATAATTGCTCAATGTCGAAGCTGAGTCAAAACTTTTACTGTTGAGAGTATACCACATTTGAAATATTTCCCCCTTCTATTCACAAAGATATTACTTTAAAGAATCTGTCATATATGTTCAACTTTTAATGTCAATTTATTTACAGAGGGACAACTTTGCTCATATACAACTATACTTCCTTCAATTTAGTTTGAATTCTCCATTTCTATATGAAATTTATATATATGACTTAAAAATGTTGCCCATTTTCTAACAGTTATAACAAATTGAAAATATATTTTTAAACTTTTGTTCCTTTTAGAAAATATAACCTTGAATTTTACAGCTAAGCAAAGCTTTCACTGTTTAATATTTGTTTGTTGTTTACTAATGGATTTGTAATTAGGTTACAGTAAAAAAAACAATTTCAACATTCTGTTTAATACAAAATTAAGATATATGTATAAACTTTTATTTCTTTTTTGTTTAACAACTAAGTTTAAAAACGTCACCACTACCATTTTAAATGTCGTCTATATAATAAACGAAATTGCATGCATACAATTTGACTCTCACCCGATGATAAAAATGCATTTTCTCTGGTATCAGTATGATTTTTACGTTTGATACTTTTTAGGGCAGATGATAATATCGTTAAATGTAGTTCATTATTTGTTATTTCTATGATCCTTGATAATCAAGAAATAGGATTTGGTTCTACATGTACAGTGTATATATATTTATATACCTATATAATATATATATCGTTAATGAGTTAATCAGGAACTTTATAATTTTGTGTGAGCATAGAAGAATTTTATTCTAATTCATTTTTCAAAATAAAATATATATATATATATATATATATTAAAAGAAACGAACTCTCATCTTTAGGAATTACTTTCTTTTACGAATTCGAACATTATTCATTGGCACAACTAGCTTAGTAATTTATAATGACTCTTATATTTAATTAAAACAGAGTGTTGTCAAATAATTGATTTAATTATAAAACAATTATTGCATTTAAAAAATCTCAAACACTATTTTATATTATTTTAAGCTCAGTATTAAAATTATGTTTTTCTTTCGGAATCATTCCTACTTAAAAATTTCGTAGTTCTTTCTTTTGTTTTGTATTCAAAAGGATACCTTCTTAAATTTAATTTTTTTTCCCGCGAGTAAAATAAAATTTTTATTAATGTATATAAGGAGATACCTTTCGAAGTGCGTTCGAAAGAACGCAACTATTCAAAATGAGTGAGTAGAGATAGCACTACCGGCAGCTTCTTTTATTTGGCAGTCCCTTTGTTAATTGAAAATGTTGCTGATTTACAAAAAAAAGGTTTGTAGAGTATTTCTTTTGAATATATGTGTTAAGAAATGTTTTTGATCTTGCTGAATATGACTGAAGTTACTTCCGATTGTTTGTACAGCGTTGATGCATAATGAAAATGGCTAAATAAATATTAAAAATTATGCTCAGTGTCTCTAATTGTCACATATTACATAAAGCAAACTCTTCACTTAATACATTCCAGCATGACAATACAATTTAAACTACAGAGTAAAATATAAGGTATGATTGTTTGTTACTTATTATATAAAGCTCTATGAGATGATTTTTTATAATAACCGTTAAGACGAAAGTCTGGAACTTATTCCTATTAAGTATTATTTCATTTTTTTCACCTAAGTATATCAATATAGTACTTTCCATCTCCTCAAATTTAAATTTCAGTTGAAGAAAGAAATACACATCTGACTTAGGATATCCAGAAATAGAGCTACAAAAGTAAAATGAAACAAAACAGAAACATACAAATAGAATTAATTGAAAAAAATTCCAAAACATTACAAATGAAAAACTAGTGAACAAAATTTATAAGTATTTTGAAGCAGCAATGAACTATATTTTAACCTGAATATTAACGCCATGTCTTTTACAGCGTCACAACAAATCATGTTGATCAAAAAGCACAGTAATGTCTACAGAAAATACTAAAGTATGCGCCTATGTCCCTTTAAGTAAAATCTTCTTTCAATTTCTTTTAATAATAACATCTTTAAAACCTATTAATTTTCTTTCTTATTACAAAAGTCCAACTTTATTTTTAAAAAAAACTGTGGTTTTATCCGTTTTTATTTAGGTTTATGTTTTCCTTCAGTTAGATCTGAATTTAAAGAATTTATTGAATAAAATCAATTAAAATCTTAAAGTTGTTATTCTGCATGTATAATCTTTGCATTCCTCATATGCAGTAAATTCAAGGCAATATTGAAAGTTTTGTCGTCCAAATCACATGATATAAAGAAAATTCTTTTCTTTATTTTCTCTGAAGACTATCTTAATACTATAAACTCAATGCCTAAAAATTTTAAGTGAGCCATTAAAAGCACACAAAAATACAATTTCTTCAAAATACCTTAAATATAAAAAAAAACTTTAAAAATTATTGATTTCATATTACAACTATTCTTTTGATTCACTGTTTTTAAAAATTTTTTTCCACTGTGCTGTTTCTAAGATAGCATATTTTCATTAGTTATTTCATTCAACAATCAATTTTATATAAATTTATCAAAACAATTTTATTTTTAACTAAAAATTTCCGACCACGCCTACGATGGTACCATTATATTTTTAATAGCAGTATCATAAATTACATCAATGGTTACATCAAAGATAGACTACATCAAAGTAGAAATTTAAGTTTCTAGGAATTTATTTTATTTTTCTTTATGTCAAGTAAATTTCATTTTTTAAAAAAGAGAGTTAGTTATTAATATGAAGTCTAAACATGATACATTTAGAGGCACAGCGTGTCTTTCAACGTATTGATTTTGTCACTATCCACAGCAAATAGATAAAATGCATACAATATAGAAACATGCCATGCATCATAAAGTAACAAATTCAATAATAATACTCTAGAAAATACACTCTATGAATCTGATATCTTTGTAGATATATAATCTCATAAAAGATAAGATTGTAAAACAAAACTTACTTTTTATAGGTATTGCATTCTTTGAAAAATCCCTTTATCCATTTAAAGTTGGAAATTTTCACCTCAAACCCGAATGACTTTATTGTTTGTGTTGTTATTCAATCGTAATTTTAAATAACTCTAAAATATTTCTACTTTTAGATCATTTAAACATAAACTTAGCTTTTAAATTTATAAAATGTTTTCGTGTCTTAGTTAAATATTTACGGTGATTTTATGGAGGGCTATAAATGAGATAAGTAAGTAAAAGTTATTTCTACGTATATACCTTTAGAACTTTACAACACAGTCTTTTAAATAAAAAAAGCTTTCCATGCTGTATGTTTTTGATGCTTGATGGTAAATATTTTAGACATATATTTCCTTAATTTTGCATAGCTTAAATGTATTACAAACAGTATTTTAGACATTTTTTTATTATTGTATTAAGTATTTATTAAATTTTTTCCTGTAAATAAATGTGTAGAAATCTTTTAAGACAATATGCAGTCTTCCTTTATCGTCTAAATTAACATCTGGCAAAACAAGCCCAACTTAAAAATTAAACATAAGCTTTCAATATTGTCATTCAATTAAAATCATTGTGCCCCATAATTGGTTATACCACTTTTATGAACGAACTAATATTTACCAGATGTGTGCTATTATAAGCAGAAACTTTAAAAACAATCATCTTTATTCCAGCAATAGCAGATTTTTATCTTAATAAAATTATACCTAATGTGTGTAATTTCTGCAACAAACACATAACTTAAACCTAGAAGTTTTGAATTAATTGATACTTTCTTTCTATTTTATCAATGAGTTAGGAAGTTTAATATTGAATTCATAAGGTAAGGATTATTTGAAAGTTCAATTCTTTCTCAAAACGAATTATCAGCTATATGAGAGTAGAAGTGAATCATTTGATGGCTTCAGGGAAAATAAAATAAAAAGCATTAAGTTACAAATAGAATAATACATGATACATAAAAACTGAAATATAACTATTTTGGTAGAAAATTTTAGAAAATTCTTCTCTAATCTATGATTTTTTTAGTTGTCTCTAGATGATGTTTTAGAGTTGCTGCTGGAAATACGCCTCATACACACATACATATATATGTGTATATATATATATATATATATATATATATATATATATATATATATATATATATATATATATATATATATATTAACTTGGTGCATCTTTTATTATAAAAAGTGGATGAATTATGCAACATGTGGAACCGGAAAAAGTCCAGGTTGATCCTCTAGCTAAACATCATTGTCCACCTATTCACCTACATTTGCTACAACGTATTTTCCGTGTCTCTCCTGAAGTCTCTTTGATCTTCATATTTTTATCCACAGTCTCTTCCCTACTTAGCCCAAGCAATAGCTTAGCTCTTATGTACATCTTGACGAAAGAAAACACGCCAAGCTCATGTCCAGTATCTTTATTTCGTGCGTTACCCGTACCTGGCACACGGCTCAATTGTAAAAGTGAAATTTTAACCAACAACAAAAATATCGTGAAGATTGCATATCGAAACATCACCTTAAATTAAATCATATCTGTTAGCTAGAGGGATTAAAGGTATATTTCTTTTGAGAAAATACTGGGTAGGAAGCTCCTCTTCAGTCGTGAGTTTGAATTCCACTGCTAGCAGGGTTGTCCATATACGTTTGGAATCGGTTTTGAGCAGCATGCATCGATCTTATTAGTATTCTTGTAGCAAAACAGAAGACCGTAGCCCTCTAAACCAAACCAAACCATTGAAGAAAATATACTGTTCACCATGATTTTAACAAGAACGTTATATCACCCATACTCACCTATTTCTACCTATGATTGGTGAAACCTTGATTTCCCCGAAATTAAACTTGTAGTTAAACTTTTAGATGCTTCCAAAGTCATTAAAATTACGACCTGAGTTTCATTTACATCTTCATAGTGATGATAAGTAAGAATAAGTGATAACACCATAAAGATAATAAGTGATAACATTTAATAATTTATTAAAATAAAAATATAGAGTTTAAATAGACAGTAGCTAAGCAAAATCAAGGTATGTCTTAAAATTCCATATTGTTGTATTATGATACAGGTAGTTTTTTCTTTCTATTTACTCTCTTTCAAAAGCAAGTGTTGACGTAATCTTTAAATCTGTAAAATTGAAATCGAAATTTGCGAAAGAAAGAAACTTTTGCGTAAATACACAAAAGTATCCTGACTTGTGATTAGAAAACACGAGGAATATATAGCATCAAAACTTCAAACTTTTCATACATAAAATAGTAGGAACTTAATATCTCTGGGTCATTATAGTTCTGAACCAGAGAGTATCGGTTCAAGTTTCAACACTGGCAAGAATGTTTGTAGATGTCCTGAATAGCCTCCAAGCACTTTATCCTGGTTAATTAAAGGTGATTTAAGCTACACTGACCCAGTCCCACACGAAATTATCATATACTTCTTCCATGCATTCGCTTAACCTACATTCGGCTGGGGATGTCTCTTGGCTGGCAATCCTTGATCCCTAACTCCAAAAGGCTATATACTTTAATCTAAGGGCTCACAAAATAGCCACATCTGAAGCATACACGTGGCTTTTTTCTCTATCATGTTTTTGTTTTTTTATGTTTCGATTCTTATTTTCCATGTGAACTTCATTATCCAGTCAATAAGAATTTTTATTTTAAAATCATATTCCCGTGTATAAATCAGGTGAAGATAGATTGATACAATGCTGATGAAAGCACCGAAGTTTTTATTACAGCACTCATGTTGAATACTTCCATTTGAGTTAACAAATACTCTATGTAGAACATTATAAGTGAAGAATTAAAGTTTTTGTACGGTGAAAATGCTGCCTTTCTGATTCTTTTAATGCAATTTCTGCTAGCTCTAATTCGATGAACTTCATTTTTACTGATCTTCTTTTATGTTAAACACAACATATCCCAGATAAATTTCATTTGTAGAGTACACCAAATACATTGGTTCAAATACTCAGCTACTGCTTAGCTTTCTCTAGACATGGTTTGGCAGGTATTGAAGACCCGGAATATACTGTGGGGCCATTGTACGGTGCGATGTGACTCATTTCTTTCGTACTTGAGTAGTGAAACCATAACTAAGGCATAGTAACATTGTTCCCAAGTCAGTTATTTTATTTTGAATTGGAGTTGAAAACAGTCTTCACCGACATATAGGAAGATGTAGGAAATACACATTAGATAAAATTACATTACATAACATAAGTGGTTAATTAGACATTAGTGGATAAATTAGACATTAGATAACATTAGTGGTTAGAGTGAAAAAAGTCAAAAGAGAAATGTTTTCGTATTTCTTAGAACTCCATAGTATATCTATGATGTATAATTATATTCCATCTCTCCTTTACATACCGGTTAGCAATGTTATGTTCAAGGAATTACAGATTTCTTTTGACGACTGTCTAATCTCAAGTCGTCACTGTTTTTTTTTTAATGCTTAAAGTTAGTAGTTTTCATATTTGTAGAAAGTAAAATTTAACAAGGAATTCAGCAGAATTTTTTTCTAGTATCAAAATATTATAAGACAGTAGAATAATACTTATACTTTATTAGACCGTTGACAGGAATCTTTGCCAAATGAGATATCTTCAGAGTATTTTATCATCATGAAAATATAATTTTACTTCAGAAATACAGACTAATATGTACACCGTGTAGAATATTTGTTAATTAGTAAGCTACTTAAACCTCGATAACATGGCCTTATTGAATAACGTCATTACAGAAAAAAACATATTCTAAAGACACCTGACATGAATCTTTATATGAGTCATTTTAGAAATTTTATTAAGACGTTCTTCCTGCACTTTTGTACATAAACATATATCACATCTTCCTTATTTACTTTAATAGTAGAATTATATTAACTAGTATCATTTAGGGTGAAAGATATTTTAACAAAACTACTGAAATTATATAAGATCATTGAACACTACAATGAAACCTTTTTATCATGCAGAGATATTTATGAAAGGTGCACGAATATATTTTTAATACATAGATTGCCAATAAAAGCAAAAAGAGTCCATTCAAATTAATTAGTTATTGTTTAAACGATCAAAAATTATTCTAAGGACTTTGTTTAAAGTGTAACTATTTTTGGCTAAAATTATTTAAAACGCCAAGATAAATGAAAACCGTGTACGTAAACATATATTTACATTAATAACAAAAGGAATTTTTTTATATAAAAATTGAATGAGCAATTTTTATTTGTAGGTTTAACATTGTGGAAATGAGACTACCTCTTCGTTTTTAAGGGGGAAACTGGAAATTGAATTAGATAATTTCATTCAAAGAGACACTGTTCTTTTTCAGTTGTAATAGATAGCTAAAATTTAAAAAATTAAAATTTTAAATTTACTCACTTTAAGTAGAATTAGTTAATTCCTAAAATACTTTCTTATCGTGGGAAATATTAGCAATTTTTTAATTTTGTCACATTTAAGGCACAGCATATTGTATGGCAAACAACATATCTTGGGAAGGAAGTAAACAATTATTCAGTTCAAACTTTAAAAAATCAAAAAAATATTACTTAAAATTGAGCCCTATTCATAAAAAGTTAAGACTTGGATAGCTTTATAGCACATTAGATCTATTACTCTCTTTTTAGATCGTTAATACCCAAGTATATGAATGTATTAATGAATGTATTTGAGAAAACCGTGCAAAAATGGAAAAAAAATATTCTCTTTATTGTCCGTTATTATTATCAAAATGTTAGCAAAATGTTCAAATAACAGCAGAATAAATCAAATGACATAATTTTCTGTATAAATATAATAACTAATACAACAATATAATTTTTTATATCAACTGTCACGAATTCCATGTCCCTCAAATTCCTTTGAATTTTATAAATCATTTACAGTAGGATCTGGTGGGGTAAAATGTATATTTTTTAAAATTTACTGAAAAGACACATCATAGCTTTTAACAATTGTATTTTATCTTTTATTTTTCTTAAGAAGATTTATATTTTACATCTGTTAACTTAGATAGCCATGTTTGCAAGTCAGAAATACATTCTTATTTACTAAGTTCTTAAAAACTTTCAAAAAAGTAATATCTTATTTCTTTTATAGTCAATAGTTTTTTAATTATCAACTGCAATGGTTTCTGTACAACATGTTTTCAAAAACAGACCAGAAATATTTTAAATGTTTTATGTTTAATCATTATTTTTGTATGATGGGGGAAATCGGTATTGGTTAAGATGAATAATTTATTATAAAATTCTAAATTTTTAGATGTATTGATTTAAACCAGTGCTTCAATTTTAATGTATGTAATATTACATAGTATTTTTTAAAAATTATTTGCTGTTGTATAAAGTAAATTAATAGAATAATAGTAAAATTGAACCTTTTAGCCTAAAAATACATGTGTTTACATAGCTGTTTTGTACATCTAAGACAGGAAATTTTTCCCACCTTTCACTGTGTACAAAAGTCTAAATTTACATGAAACTTGGACTAAGGGTGTACTACCTAATGCATTATATCGCTGCACAGAGTCAGGGTTGATGAATAATACAATGTTTGAATCTTCGATGAGACATTTTCTCAAACAAGTGGAGCATCTGGAAAACCCATTCTTTTGATATTCGAGGGTCACTTGACATATAGGACAGTAAAACAAGCGATGGACAATAGAATCACCATTGACAACCTTTCATAAAACTCAAACCATGTCCTGCAACCTTTGGATGTCGATGTATTTTCCCCTATGAAGTGTGCCTGGAGAAAAATCCTGAAGATGTGGTACACAAAGATCTGTCTTCAAAAAGTGTCCAAAACGACATTTCCTAACCTACTGAAACAGTTATTTGATACTGTGAAAGGAAAAGGCTGTTAAACACAAAGTAGTGTTAACTAAAAAAGTTGGAGAATTAACAGTAAACAGTGTTGCACTGACTTCAATAACAGCTACTATGGAAGCTCTTTCTACGCAAACTTCCAGTTCAACCACATCGAATTTTCACATCTCTTCTCCATATAAGAAATAAGGATTTAAAAAAGGCCATCCTTAAAAAGTAACACCACTGCAGTTGTAAGGAAAAAAAGCAGTAGAAAATGCCAGACAAAAAAGAAAGCGGGTCCAAACTAAGGCCGGAGAAGTAATGACTGTTTCTGATGGAGCAGAACGTAGCTCAACTTAATAACGGTGGCCATTACAGTTTTCCAATATAAATTGTTATTATATAACATATGTGTCTGTAGCTTGTTTTCATTAAATTTTGCATAATTAATAGCATTTTTTAATCAACACCCATTTTACCTCAGAGGTGGAGTAAAATGGGTATAAAAAAAGAAGTAAAAAATTCTAAATTTGCAATTTAAAAAAAAATGTATAAAGCTATTTTAACAATAATGATAATGAACCCATTGCATGAAAACATTGCTTGTTTTTAGTTTTTAAAGTGAAAAAGAGTGCTGAATGAGAAATCCCTCTTTTTGTAACCATTTTATCCCCAAAAGCCAAAAAGTATCGAAAAGTTGCGAAAAAGTATCTCTATATATTGGAAAAATTGCAAATTAAATATTATGCATTGAACGAACCAATTTTGGGCTTCACAGAATTGAAATAACATTTTTTTACCTTGCTTTGGCATTCCAAAATTGGCGCATCTGCGTTGCTCGAACTGAGATCGGGAGTCACGGGCAAGGGAAACAAATAAAAATAAACTCATCTTAGCGAAAATCCACCACTCGTAATAAATATATTATGTATCATATTCCACAAATAATTGTTTTTAATTTTTATATTGTAAATTTAATTATTTTATTTGTTTTATACTATTATTAATTTTTTATTATTAATATAAATTAATTAAATTCACAATATTGTTATGAATTGTTTTATTGTTACATTAATTATTATATTATTTTTAATTATTCTCTTTTACTTTTTAAGAATTGCAGAATTTAAAATAATTTTTCTGTGTTTTACATATATGATGCACTAGTACTACTTGACAAATTGGTTTTAATAAAACATAAATTTAAAAAAAATATTAAATATTGAGAAAAGTATAATAAATATAGTATTAACATAAAACAAAATTACTAGAATATCTCTCTTTCTCTCTTAAACACAATATCATTATTTAATTTATAGTAACTTCTAGTTGTCAACTTTCCCTTTAAACTGTGGTCATACTTATCCCTATATATATATATATATATATATATATATATATATATATATATATATATATATATATATATAGTAAGGAAAATTCTCAGGGGTTTTCAAAACTTAAATCATGGGCTAAAAATTCCGGCGTCCTTTTGCATTCCCCTTTTTAACCCCTAACTTAAATTGACCACTAAGGCTACAGTTTAAGCCCTCAGAGAATGGGCCTGACCAATTATAACCCTACATGGCCCTAGTGGACAATTTAGGAAATTTCCAAATAAAAAAAGAGATGCACGCTGTCGGAGACAGATTTTTCTAAAGATATTTTCCCACAGATATTGACCGAGGTGTTAAGAGTCTTGTACATGTTAGCTGACCTCTCAGTTTGTCCTGTCCTTGTGATGAAGTGGGAACCCATTTCCAACGTTATCCTAATAAAGTTCTTTAGTTAAAACGGTATCAGTTTTATGGCCATGACTACAACCACCCATCGAGAAGTTCGTCTCATTACACACATACACACACACACACACACACACACACATATATATATATATATATATATATATATATATATATATATATATATATATATATATACATATATATATATATACATACATATATATACATACATACATATATATACATACATACATATATATATATACACATACATATATATATACACACACACACATATATATATATGTATGTTAGAATACAATAAATGTATTTAATGAAGTATACTTTTTATATTATCAGCTTCAATGTAGTAAAACTGTACATCTAACAGTAAATTTAATTACACTTTTTTGCTCCCTAGCTGATTAACCTGAAGGTATTAGTTGAAACCTATCATTATTCTACTTTGTAAAAGATCCATTACAGTCATCCTGTAAAAGATCAATAGTAAAGGGGATTAAATTATCAGCCTGCGAAAATGAAGCTATCCTTTAAAAAGTGTAGCAAATAAGGTAAAAGGGAAATTAGGATTTCCATGATATTATATTTTCGGTAAAAACATTTATCCGTCATGACTTAGTTTTCTTAATTTTGTAATTCTATATTATTCAGGAGAAAAGCAAGGATGTGAATAACTTAATCATTTAAATAATTTTGTTCAATATTAGCTTCTCCCATTCTCTGATAAAATCCAACTTATGAAAAACATACTATTAAGCTAAGCTACTTTATAATTCTTCCGAAGTACAATTACTTAAATAACTCTTCATGAGTAATTAAGTTTTAAATAGTGGTTAACTTAACATTATACTACGTAATGTACAGACAAATACATAAAATTATTTTTTTCAGTTTTCCAGCCAAAAAATATATTTCTGCTGTGCAAGTATTTACAAGGCATGAAAGATTAATTTTTATTACATCTGAATTGTAGAATTAATTATGAAAAATACTTTTTTTGCTATGTAAGTATTTACAAAATATGAAAGATTAATTTTTCTTGTATATGAATTGTAGAATTAATTATATTTAAAATTGAATCAGGTTGAAAAAACTAGTGTTAAGTTAGGTAGTACAAGGCATAAAATATAATATTTTAAATGTTTCGGAAAGAAAATTGGTGAAATATTCTGCAGCTTGATATGCAAAAGAAATTTTCAAATTTACTGAAGGTTTATGGTTTATCTTATACACTCGAGAGAAACAGATTTCCTCTAATTTCAATAGTTTTAAGTCACTATAACATTTACACCTTCATATGTTTCCTCAAAAAGCTACAGGATAATATAATTTATAAATTAACCATTTCTGTTGACGTGCTTAAGTAAGATCTACTCAAGCTGTGTTCTTACTTTCAAAATAAAGATCTTCTTTGCTCAACACTCCCAAAATATTCCCCCAATAAATACATTCATCAAAGTCGAAAATCTTTAAAATCTCAAAGCATCGATTTTTTAAGAATTATAAATTATAAGAAAGATAAACAAGTTTTACAAATCCACATCTTACTTAATTAAAGATTGAAAAATAAAAGGGTATTGTATCTATTTCAACGAGTTAATTTATTTTTTAATGAAGCTGAACTGTTACGAAATCTCTCATATTTTAAAACCACATTATTTTATCGTTAATAAATAATTTTACAGGATAGATTCTATCAAACAATCCAATTTCTTTATTTTAAATCACTCTAATTATTTATACGACTGATTTCCAATGTGACGGTATAATGAAAATCAAAATAAAACGTTAATTTAAAAGGAAATTTTTCAAATACATAGAATCATTCTAAATTTTATTCCCAGAAGTTGGGTCCCAAACCATAAATTAAAAACCGAAACACTATTCTGTGCTGCTCTTCTATCATGACTTCATCATTGATTATCAGTATTACACGCTTAAATACAGAATTATCCTCACAAATTGGATGCAAATTTATTCCAGGGTAGAAACACTTACCAGACGTATCCGCCTCTATTTAGTCCATGCAAATTATTGCGGAAATCGATACTTTAGTCGTATCTGTGTTCATCGCATACCGCTTAAAAAGAATTGGGGAAAGTTTATATCACTTTGATATTCTCGAGATTTTTTTTCCTTTTTTTATCGTTTTTGTGATTAAGGAGCAAGAAAGATATGTCAAGGATGAAATTAGATGCTTAAAACAAAAGCTTCATTCCTTTAAAAAGTTATTAAATTAGATATAGATAATTTGAAATAACGTCTTCAAAATCCAATAATTAATGAAATGCTTAATAAAAAATGTACCTTTATTGATTAAAATAACTTCAGAGTATTTTATAAAATGAAATAGCGAGTGTTAAATACACTTACTATCTAAAATTTCAAAGTTATTTAATTTAAACACCTAAAGTCTATTCTTTAACACCAACAAGCAACTACTAATACATCGATTTCAGTATGTGTTTTAGCAGGTTGCAGACAAATTTTTATATTTATCTTAAGCATTTAAATAGGTGGAAAATTTTGCAAAACTTAAAATCCCTTTGTAGTATTTTTAAAAAACAAAATTTCTTATCTGAAAATATCTTAATCTGTTATATTTCCCATCCATTTTGTAATTTTAAACTTGAAAAGGGATCATATCAATGCAGGTATACACATTTTAGTATGACAATAAGGGAGATAATTAAAGAGTAGATCTTCAATATTTTCGCAGATTCACAGATCTCATAGTTGTCTTTCAAAAACAGAGTCTGTGAGATTTAATCTCACTGCTTTAACAGATGTTTATACTCAAGAAATTGATCTTAAGATTCAAATTAATAATTTATGTGGTCTGGGGAAATTTTTCCTTGCTCAAAATTCCTGGACGGGCAGTGAGGTTGTTGTCTCTAGAAAGGGATTGTTGAGGTGCAAGACGATTTCCTTTCAAGTTCAGATTAGTGATCCCTCGTTTTTCGAGGTTAATAGAGACCAAAACCTTCCGCGAAAGCTGAAAAACCACGAAGTAGAATTTGCTCTTAGGAATTTTCGTGAATGTGGGTACACGAATGTCTTAAATATATAAACAGTATTTATATTTTACATATTTAACACAAAAATTACAACAGTATACGTATTTACTTAAACGTGTCAATGCTAATTAATAAGATTAATTACAAAACCTCATTGAATGATAAAAATTAATCAACACTGCTGAGAGAGGCGGAGAGTCTTGTGTTGGTGGCGGAGGAGAGGCTCACCGGAGACTTTTTTGCTGGAGGCGCTGACGGTAGAGCCAGGGAGCTTTACCTTGGAGAGAAACAGGGTGATGGGTAGTTGTTTTTGTTTTTCCTTTTCCTTCAAAATTCCCCTGTACAAGGACATAACCCGTCAACTCGATTGCTGAATTTGACAGCTCGAACCATATTGTGGTCAATGTCTTGTGCCAATTCTTTCCATGTTACACAATTGTTGCAAATTCTCCAGTGCTTTTCAGTTTGTTCTTCATTTTCTTCCTCACTTGCATGCTTTGTAATCTCAAGAGCCCGTGAGTTAACTCATCTCTTTGACATGCAGGGATCCTTCTCTTTCGTGCATCAACATGAAACAACGCTCCTTTCAGCAATGTGGCTGCCGACATGATTGTATTTATTCATTTTTATTTTTTGATGAATAATTTGAAAAAAACCGCGAAGCACTGAAGCCGCGAAGTGTCGAGGGAACCCAGTACCTTATTTCGTAACCTATTCAGCATTTCCACGCGGTTAACACAGTTCACTTTCAACCCTCAAGTTTCAAATTGTTTCTTGATCGCACCTTTGGTCTTATGGGTATAATATACATGTTTTTCTGTTTGATTGGCTCATTTAAGCAATTCTGTTGGTTTATGGTTGTACATCAAAGTCTTTCCGTACCTCATTCCGGCCATTTTTAAGATCTTTCAACGTTTTGAAGAATTGAAAACTGGATAAAGGAAAGTTTAGGTGAGTTTTACGAATTGTTTCATGTATATCAGTGAAGATTTATCAGTTTAAAACAGATTTTTTGATCATGTAATACACATTTGATATTTGGTAGTTCATTCCTTTGCGGGTCGTTTTAAACGCACTGAAACGAGGTATACAGAAGAAGTACTTCTGTTGTGTCAAAACATCGAGTCAGAATGACTTTAGAAGCTGTTAAAGAGTAGAATCCATTCCACATAAACCAACAGATAAAACCAACAGAAAGACCTTCTACATGGCGAAGTAGAGATAAAAGACTAATTGCATTACATTCTACATATACTTTGTAAGAAACCTTCGTGTTCCAAAGCACTAACAATAGATTTTTCTCCCCCAAGAACCAACTGCTATTTTCCAATGACGACGATCTTTTTGCTTAGTTATAGGTTTGGTTCTCGCCATATGATCTCCAACAGGCACTCTTGATTTATCGTATGCACAATACACACACGTGAACTCCCTATTCGGAAAATGATCCTTAACCCCTTCCGGTATGATTTAATAATGAAAAATTATGCATCAAATAACCATTTAGTTTTTATTTAAAAAACTTGTTTCATTTTACAATTCTTACATATTCTTAATTAAAATCCACTTTTTACATAGTGTTAAATAATATCAGAAACAGTAAAATTAAGAAAATATCAAAGCAAAACATTAATAAGGTATACAGATAATAGTCTTCAAGCTAGTGGTACTTTTCAAAACAAAGTGCAAAGGAATTCTTAATTGTTTACACCGCCAAGTAGTCTCACTTTTAATTGGATTCTTGTAACACACACGGCATTTCTTAGTAGGTTTTCTTTTATTCTGACTCATTCATTTGGCAATGACTTGTACCAAGAAATTCTAAGTAAACAATATGTAATAGTGACTTATGATTTTCACAAGTGATAAAAGTGTTGCCAAATTCAGTAAACTAGAAATTTTAAACTAAATTAATTATCATATTTAACAGTAGCTTTAATCACATGACGAGTGTAGCTCGTTATTATGCGGTATGGAATGAAAAACTAATGACGAGCTAGACTCGTCATTTTACCGGAAGGGTTTAAGAGATATAGTTTACTCTGGATCGTGACGTTAGATATATATTCACGTCTCGAACTTGGAGCGACGTTAAATCCAGCAAAGTAATTCTGAATATTGGATCTGTAGATAGAATAGAAGCAGAACCACAAACCATAAGCCAATAAACAAAATGAAATCAGTATATTTAGGAGACTATAATCAGTGAGGATATAATCAGTCTTATTATAACTCGTCTAAATTTAATTAAAATATGAAAAGTATGTAATAAAATTATTATTAAATTATTAATAAAATTATTATTATTTAGTATCTTATTTAGAAATAACAATACAAACATTGAAAATAATTTTATTAATCAGCGGAATGCAAAACAATGATTCAAAAAGAATAATTTCATGTGTTATAAAGTTTAAAAACATTAAATGAGAAAATAGTTACACAAAAACTCATAAAAATTAGATTTAGAAATAGAATGTTTTGCAGAAGTCAAAAAATTAGTAAAAACAAATTAAGATCATATATGTATATGAATAAATATATGTGTAATTAAAAACATTGTGTTAAACTATATTAATAAAGTTAAAAAATCATATATAAGAGAGTTATCTGTAATGC
>CM063503.1:123164636-123204636 GCA_032207245.1 Pardosa pseudoannulata | reverse complement strand
TATATATATATATATATATATATATATACATATATATATGTATATATACATATATTTATATATACATATATATATATATATTATATATTTATATATATATATAGTAGTGACTGTAGTTCTGAAAACGAAACAGGAATTTCTTCTTAGATTATCAGTCATGCATAACACCATTTATCTAACTCAAAATAACAAAGTTTAAAACGATAGAATAGTTATATTTTGATGTTATTTAAATCTTAAATATTTAACTTTATGCTCATATAACAATGAGCTGCAATTAATGTATATAAACTACTATAATTTATTACTGTAAACGTTACATTATTTTCAGTAAATACCTGAATACTCTTTTACTTAGTACAGCGTCAAATTTATTTGCCTAAATCCGTCTATCTTATCTTCACGTTTAGTAGTAATTAAGTTATTAAATCAAATTACCTTTGAAAACTAAATCAAAAAGTCTAATTAAACAGTTTTATTCCTTCTTTATTTGAAATCTTTAGGCTTTTCTTTCTGGTATAGATTTTTTTTCATTTATAGTATAATAATTTAGTTATTTTGCATCGATATTCATTTAATTACACTACTGGAAATATTCACTGCTAATGGGTTTCTGCGATTGGTCTTTAGGGTATGATTCCTTTCCAGAATCGTGTTAACCGAAGCGATTAAAACGAAACAACTCAGATCAACTTTTTCAAATTAAAATACGCTGGGATTAATTTTTCTCGTCTGGTTAAGACTAGACGCATTCTTTTATTTTATAGAAATTAATTATTCGAGTAAAAAATTGAATTCCGTTATTTGACCATTTGCTTCTAAACTTGCATACTAAAAGTTTGCAAAGATTAAAAATTTCGCAAATTATTTTTAACTTTGTTTATTTGATTTCTTGTGTACCGTTTATGAGGCAATTAATGCAAGTTTTAAAAGAAAAATCTTCCTTTTCTTAGAATCTTATATATTAAAATCTGACTGTAACTATCTATGTATGTTTGTTTGTATGTATGTGCGTCTATCTCCTCGAGAACCGCTAGACGCAGAAGGGCGCTGAAGGTACCGAAAGATGCGGAACGATCCCGGGATGTTATTTCGCCCATTCGCGTTTCGATATTCCAATTAGTTCGAAAGATATCAACGAAAAACCGACCAAAATGGCACTTTTATTTTTCCCCACGAGCAATTCCATTGTTGAGTTGGCGTCTAAATAGGGCAGTGTTATTCATTGTTGGCATTATTATCGCCTGATATACGATACTCCGATTACACTAAAAACGTATCTACGCTATTAAAATTCAAGTGTAAAGAAATGTATTTATGAAAATATATAAGTATGCGACACTATTTTTGCATCTGCCAAACTCTAAACTGATCTTTTTTAGAAATTCACTTTTTATTTCTATTTTATTATCTTGGCGAGATTTTTATCTTCAATATTTAAAAAACTCGCCAAATTCTCTCAAATTTGCTTTTATCTTACAATTGCCATTTCGTAAACAAAAACTTATTTATTGTTATTGGCTTTGCATATTTTTAACTAGATGTTTATTATTTTTTAAATGTAAATTTTATATTTTATCTTGACGATGTTTTTTAAATAAATTAAAAGTCGCCATGTTTCATCCATATTTTATGACACAATTGTCAATTTTTAAATAAAAACTAACACGTTGCTATACGTTTAATTATTTAAAATTTTATTTAAACTTAATTTAATTTTATTTGTTTTCAATTTTATTTTTTATTACTAAATCATTCATGATTAAATACAAGAAATAAGTGATTTACATAAGTATAGGGATTTTTAAATGTGGTTCACTTTTACATATAATTCCATTCTAGATATATAAGAAATTGCACTGTCTACCGTGTCATAATAACGACATCTGACGTCATTATGACGCGATGTCGTCTATGAAATATCCCAACTACAGTAGAGTAGCATCCCAAATTATTATTGGTTTGGGTTATTAAATTATAGACTCAGTGAAATGGATGAAATAATATGTTGCTCAACTCGTGAACAATAAAATTTCAACTGCTTGAAATAATTTGAGATTTTCATTTATATTTCAACTCGAAGGTAGATCAAAACTATTTAAAAAAAAATTCCTTCCCAATAAAAAACAGCTAATTTTCAAATTATTGGTAACATTTACAAAATATAAAGAAAGAAAACAGCTTCAAAGTTTCGTAAGTATATAAGAATTTTTTCTTATTATTATAAATCCAGACAATTCTTTACTATTAAAAAGTATTAGTATTCAAAATATATATATACTAGCATATAGCCCATCATATGATGGGATCAGTAAAATTTTTAATATTCCAAAACTGTTAAGTACCCAATGAGGCAGGTAATAAAATGGTTTGTTTTTTGGCTGAGAATTATCTGGTTCACTCTCAATAGTTTATTTATCGTCATACTCCTCTAGAGTCTCCCGATCCTGTAATGCAGTTTAGAATCACATTGAATTCATTTAGTCAAACCGTGTAGTTATGTATAACAAACAAACAAACTTCTTAATTTCCAAATATATATAAATTAAAAGTTAGATATTTAGTAGTCCTCGACTTATATGAAAAGAATTTATTGTTAATACCGATGATAAAATTTTCATTACAACAAAAAATAATCGATGATTGAATTTAAAATTATCACTTATATACTTAATCTATTATTTAAGTCAAATATAAAAGAAAATTATTTGCTTAATATGTAAGTTCAGCGATAAAACGTATGAAAATAATGCACGCGATATTTAAATAATTTAAAACAAGAAATGATTATATGAGATGGTTAAAGGAATGACGTCATAATGCTAGAAAAAAAATGTTATTTTTACCTATTTATTACGTGAATAAATTGATAAATTTAATCGCCTGCTCTTAGCCGAGGAATCCATTCCAGGTACAACCGCTTCAAAAATTTGCCGACAGACACCTTGGGCTATTATTATATAGGGGATCAGCGATAAAACGTATGAAAATAATGCACGCGATATTTAAATAATTTAAAACAAGAAATGATTATATGAGATGGTTAAAGGAATGACGTCATAATGCTAGAAAAAAATGTTATTTTTACCTATTTATTACGTGAATAAATTGATAAATTTAATCGCCTGCTCTTAGCCGAGGAATCCATTCCAGGTACAACCGCTTCAAAAATTTGCCGACAGACACCTTAGGCTATTATTATATAGGGGATCAGCGATAAAACGTATGAAAATAATGCACGCGATATTTAAATAATTTAAAACAAGAAATGATTATATGAGATGGTTAAAGGAATGACGTCATAATGCTAGAAAAAAAATGTTATTTTTACCTATTTATTACGTGAATAAATTGATAAATTTAATCGCCTGCCCTTAGCCGAGGAATCCATTCCAGGTACAACCGCTTCAAAAATTTGCCGACAGACACCTTAGGCTATTATTATATAGGGGATGTGTGAGTGTGAGAGAGAGAACCAGTGTTGAATGAACATTAATATATAGCTTCAGTAAGTATAAGACCTCATAGTAATTTTTAAATTTAGTGCAAATTTACATTTATTTCTAGAAAAAAAAAGAGATGTAAATTCAGCAGAGTGAAAATTTTCCATATAACTTTATGTATAATTTCTGGATATTCAAAGTTTAATCGATTTTCTTTATTTACTATTGTCTTATTTACTATTCTTACTATCTAATAAAAAAAATACGCAATTTTTAAACCTATTTTGATAAAAAAAAATACGCAGCGAAAGGGTTAAAACATCGTAATGTATGTTTATCCGTTGATAGATTATTTACTATTAACCACTAAGCTTAAAGGCGTCTTAAAAGAGGTTTTGACGGAAGAAGTCGTAGCTCGGTCGTCAGGACCGCTGGTTTAGAACACAGTTGTAGATTACTAGTGCATCGGTTCGAATCCCGTCCACGCAAGCTGTTCTTCGTAAATAGAGTTATTAAAGTAACTAAAAAGTAAAGTTATTAAAGTGAATGGAGTTATTCTTGATAAATTAAATTAAAACGCGGATTTTTATTATCTCGTAGAATCGATTTAAGTTTCGATGAATTCTATTTAAATTTCCTTACTATTTACGCACACTTTAAATACATCTAAAAACGCTGCAGAGTTGTGGCCCGGTTTGGCCGAGTGGATTAGAGCGCGTGGCTCGAGCGACGAAGAAAGGCAGTACTCTGGTTCGATTCCCCTTGACGGCTTGGAAGTTAGGTTTCCCAGTTTCGGCTTCCTTGAAGTAATTAATAAAAAAACGGTATTTAATACAATTGAGTTTAGAGTAGTAACCTCCCCCTCCCCAAATCCCCTGTGTGCTTGAGAATGCGGACAGCGGTGCAATGGAGTGTTCCCGGGGTCTATACCCCGTTTCTCTGGAACTGTGGGGCTCGTATCCCGGCCCACTTCGCACCCTTCCTGTCCACTGGAGTACGCACGGGTTTTACCAAATTTTGAAGTGTCTTCGATGAATAGATTAATCGATTACTGGGTAATAAATGACAATTTTGAATACCCATTACCTCTCTTGCCCCAATCCATATTTTTATCGATTAATTGATATATCGTTCGGGTATCGATTAATCGATATATACTGATATTTAGATAGAAATATTGCTCTGGCCAAGAGAGGTAATGTCTCTTCAAAATTGACTTTTATTAACCGGTAATCGATTAATGAACTATCGATTCATCGTCATCGAAGATATATCGATACATCAAAATTTGACAAAACCCGTGTGCACTCTAGCGGACAGGAAGGGTGCGAAGTGGGCCGGGATACGAGCCCCGCATTTCCAGAGAAACGGGGCACAGACCCCGGGCACGACACTCCATTGCACCGCTGTCCACATTCTCAAGCACACAGGGGATTTGGGGGAAGGTTACTACTCTAAACTCAATTCCATTAAATACTTTTTTTTTATTAATTTCTTCAAAGGAGCCGAAACAGGGAAATCTAACTCTCAAGCCGTCGCGGGGAATCGAACCCAAGCACTGACTACCTTCGTCGCTCGAGCCACGCGCTCTAATCCACTCGGCCAAACTGGGCCGCGGTTCTGAAGAGCCTTTAGATGTATTTGAAGTTTGCGGAAATCGTAAGCAAATTTAAATGGAATTCATCGTAACTTCAATGGTTCTACGAGATAATAAAAATTCACGTTTTAAATTATCCTACTAAGAACGACTCGCTTGGACGCGATTCGAACCGATACACAACTAAACTACACCTGTGTGGTCAACCAGAGGTCTTCACGAATGAGCCACGACTTCTTCTGCTAGACTTTCTTTTAAGACGCCTTTAAGTTTAGTGGTTAAAAGTAACTAATATATAAATGGGGAATCAAACCTGAAACTTCCGTTACGAAGCCTCAAAGATCCATTCAGATTTCAAAAATGATTTTTTTTTTCAAGATCAGATGTTTTAGACGGGACTCGAACACACACCACGAACTACATACGTACTTCGAGCCAGAGGTTTTGACGACCAAGCCACGAGTCCGTCCGCCTTGTTGTATAATAAAACTCAATATTACACATTTACATGTAATTATGTAATAACTAGTCTTATATATTAAAATCTGACTGTGACTATGTTTGTATGTATGTATGTATGTATGTATGTATGTGCGTCTATCTCCTCGAGAACCGCTGGGCGCAGAAGGGCGCTGAAAGTACCAAAAGACGCGAAACAATCTGGGGATGTCATTTCGCCCATTCGCGTTCCGATATTCCAATTAGTTCGAAAGATATCAACGAAAAATCGACCAAAATGGCACTTTTATTTTTCCCCACGAGCAGTTCCATTGTTGAGTTGGCGTCATATCATGGCATTGTTATACAAATTTGGCACCATTATCGCCTGATATTTTGTATTCCGAGTAACATAAAAACGTACCTATCCCATTAAATTTAGAGTGTAAAAAAGTATATTCATGATAACTTATATGTATATAAGATTATTTTCGTATCTGGTTAACGGAAAACTCATTTTTTTAGAAGATCTCTTTTTTTTATTTTATTATCTTGGCGAGATTTTTATTTACAGTAATTAAAAACTCGCCATGTTCTATCAAATTTGTTTTTATTTCGCAGTTGCCACTTCATAAACAAAAACTAACTTATTGTTATAGGTTTTCATATATTTAATTAAATGCTTATTATTTGGTAGATATATGCTTTATATTTTATCATCATGATATTTTTATTTTAAATAAATTAAAAGTTGCCATGTTCCATGAATATTTTTACGTGTCCCAATTGTCAATGTTTAAATAAAACTACCGCGTTGCTATACGTTTTATTATTTAAAATTTTATTTTTATATAACTAAATCATTCATGCTTAAATACAAGAAATAAGTGATTTACATATGTACAGGTTCACTAGGGATTTATAAATTTGGTGTACTTTTACAGCAGTTTCTAGAAATTATAAGAGATTTACCTATATGCCGTGTCATAATAAAGACTTATGACGTAATTATGCCTCTGATATCACGTGTAAAATACCTCAACTAGAGTAGTAGAGTAGTACCCAAAATGTTTATAAACATTGTATTTCTTGCTTTTTTCTGGCGACTTTAATGAATGCACAGTGCGCCATCGTAATAGAATTATATACTCTTACTTAGTTAAAGAAAACGACTTGGAACCCGGATAGTTATATTGATGGGCAATTAATCCCTTAACAGTTTAGAAACACAACAGCTCTAAATTATTAAAAATCAGTCATAGTGAACCATTAATGGTTTGAAATATCTAATATTTTAAGCATTGCGTATTTTTAATACATCAGAAAATAGTTACACAGGGAGAGTTGGATGCAAATATCATATAAATTATAATATAGATACAGATTGTTTGGACACGAAGAGATCAGGAGAAAAAATTAGGCGACCATACTTAAACCATTATCGCCAAGTTGGCTCGGGAACCCAGTTCTTTAGTCAAGCCGATATTTCTTTTAATTACGTGTTATAAAAATTGAAACCTTTTAGGTAACTTAATTTATCTGAATTGTTTTATTTTCATGTAATATAATTATTCTCTTCCTATGGACTTATTTACTTATTGCATTTTATCAATATTAATTTGTTATATTTCTTTGATTTTCAATTCAATTGTGCCATTTTATTTATCCAATTTTGAGACGTCAATCTTTATTCCACCTCTTCTTACTTAATAAAGATTTGCGACATTGGTTATGGAAGTCATTTCGGTCATTCGCATGCCAATATTCCAACTAGTTCGAATGATATTAACGAAAAATCGTCCAAAACACCTATTTAATTATTTAATTAAATTTAATAACTTTAATCATTTTTATATCCACTGTGTAGTTGGCGTGAAAACTATGACCGAATTCTTATTGTTGGCTTCATTATCTCCAGATATTTTGTATGTTGTATAACTTACATAAATATCAAAGCAAATATATGAAAGTATATGTGTAAGTGAGGCTTACTTTGCATTACCTGCAGATATATATAATTACATCGAAAGATATAAATCTTTTTTTCTACTTCATTTACCTTTTTTAAGAAAGTGTTACTTTTTTCTATTTCATCTAGGCGAGATAAAAAAAAATCTATGAATCTTCAAGAATTATAAAATGTCCATGGTCTATCAATTTTGTTATTATTTCACAGTTGTGTTTCTTTAAATTAAACTATTGGCATAGTTTTTGTTATTTAGAACTGGATTTTTATTTTAAATTTCAATATAGTAGAAAATAAATAAGCACATTTCAATAATTATAAATTCGAAATATTTTATCATATTTGTTCATACTTCATAGCTGACATTTTTAATGAAAACGTCCTCATTTTAATAGGAATGGATACATATCCAATACATGTCGAAAATTGACTCATTTAGCACATAATCTCGAGGAATTTAGTATCACGCTGTGGTTTAAGGGCGAGGCTGTGCATGTACATATTTATAGTTACGATTGTCGGTTATTAATAAACTATCATATCCGTCAACAATCTGCAGCATAGAAAATTTATTAAACATTTCTATTAATACGTTTTACTATCTTTAATAGTGGTTCTAAACTTTTCATCGAAATATTTTAAAACCCAGACCGAAGGCTGGGTGCGAAGCAGCTAGTCTTATATATTAAAATCTGACTGTGACTATGTTTGTATGTATGTATGTATGTATGTATGTATGTGCGTCTATCTCCTCGAGAACCGCTGGGCGCAGAAGGGCGCTGAAAGTACCAAAAGACGCGAAACAATCTGGGGATGTCATTTCGCCCATTCGCGTTCCGATATTCCAATTAGTTCGAAAGATATCAACGAAAAATCGACCAAAATGGCACTTTTATTTTTCCCCACGAGCAGTTCCATTGTTGAGTTGGCGTCATATCATGGCATTGTTATACAAATTTGGCACCATTATCGCCTGATATTTTGTATTCCGAGTAACATAAAAACGTACCTATCCCATTAAATTTAGAGTGTAAAAAAGTATATTCATGATAACTTATATGTATATAAGATTATTTTCGTATCTGGTTAACGGAAAACTCATTTTTTTAGAAGATCTCTTTTTTTTATTTTATTATCTTGGCGAGATTTTTATTTACAGTAATTAAAAACTCGCCATGTTCTATCAAATTTGTTTTTATTTCGCAGTTGCCACTTCATAAACAAAAACTAACTTATTGTTATAGGTTTTCATATATTTAATTAAATGCTTATTATTTGGTAGATATATGCTTTATATTTTATCATCATGATATTTTTATTTTAAATAAATTAAAAGTTGCCATGTTCCATGAATATTTTTACGTGTCCCAATTGTCAATGTTTAAATAAAACTACCGCGTTGCTATACGTTTTATTATTTAAAATTTTATTTTTATATAACTAAATCATTCATGCTTAAATACAAGAAATAAGTGATTTACATATGTACAGGTTCACTAGGGATTTATAAATTTGGTGTACTTTTACAGCAGTTTCTAGAAATTATAAGAGATTTACCTATATGCCGTGTCATAATAAAGACTTATGACGTAATTATGCCTCTGATATCACGTGTAAAATACCTCAACTAGAGTAGTAGAGTAGTACCCAAAATGTTTATAAAAATAAGTTAAAGAACTTGAGTCACAAACAAACGATAGATTCCAGGAAGTGAATGAAAAGAAAATACTGTTCAACTCGTAGACAGTAAAATTTGAACTGCTTAGAATAATTTAATTTTAGCTTTTTCATATTTAGATTTTCCATATTTTAAAAACAACTTATTTTACTATAAAGAAATCCCAGAGCTTTAAAGTTTTGTAAGTACATAAGAATTTTTGTTTATGATTAGACAGCCTGACTCTTACTATTAAAGAGTATGAGTATTGAACATATTTAAGAATAGGATACTCTTTGGCTAATTTGGCGAAAATATTAGCGATGTTTACTAACATTCAAAAGTATTCCTTCCGAATATTCTATTCCTTGCTTTTTCGGCATCTTTAATTGAGGGAATAGCGCGCCATTGTAATAGAATTATATATTCTTACTTAATTAATTAAAACTTTATTCGATATTATTTATTCAACAATTTAGAAAGCCGAATGCTGCAAATTATAAAAAATTAGCTGTAGTGAACCTTTAACAGTTCGCTATATCTCATTTTTAAGCATAAGAGGCATTGAATATATAAGAAAAGGGTAGCTCAAAGAGAGTTTAATACTAATATATATAAATCAAAATATAGATACAGATTGTGTGGACATGGAAAGATCAGGAGAAAATATTAGTCTACCATGCTTAGAACTTTATCGACAAGTTGGCGTGTGTATGCTGTCCATGGGTGAAGATCAATTGTTTAGCCAAGTGACAAAAATGTCGCCAGTTTAAAATATCGTCAAGTGGGTTTGTAAGTATAACTATTCCAAACATTAATGAGAGTAATAAAATAACAGTATGAATAATTGGGAATTTATTACTACTAACTGTATTATTTTTCATGTATTTTAAGGGATTTTTGTTATGTTTTATTATATATTTTATGTTAGATTCATTATATTCATGGAATCTCAGTTAATATCCAAAAATATTTTTGGGAGTTATTTAAGAAAGTAATTTTTATCAAATTTTTGCCAAATTTTATTATTCCTTTTTCAAACAGCTACCTGTTTTGTGAACTATACAGAAATTAACGTTTTTTTTAGCTCTATTTTAGTTAGTATATCGCGTCAACACATCTATTTTCCGCATTTTTTAGTAAAGTAATTTTTATATATAGCAAAAATTTAAAAATAGAATTTTGTATCATTTTGGTAAACTTTTGTAAATGTTGCCATCTGACCAACCTACTAATCTAACAGCAATTGTAAAATGACAAAATGTATTTAACAAACTTAAAAGTAAAAATAGTAGACAATTTAAAAATATACTATAAATTTTGGGTTTTAATTTCCAAATTTAATCTAATTCTACTTAACGAAGCTTTGAAGTATACATTTGAACAAACATCTTTCGGCAATAAAATTTTAGTGTGCAATTTAAATATCTGGTTTACAAAAGCTCTTTTGTTCGTATAACAGTTTAAAAACCTTATACAAATAATTTGAGTAAATTGAACCACAATCAATTTCAGGAAGTCAGTGTTTTTCAATAAAACCTTTTAATTATGAGATCGTAGAGTGCCCGATACAATTACGCACAATTTATGATCAGAGGAAATCAGAAATTGAACAATGTTACCAATTATTCAGAATATCACCCAAGAAAATATATCGCCAATAGATCGCCAAAGCACGTCTTAGACATAGTTTTGCAGCAAATGTTTAGCGATATCAATTGAGTAATACAAAGATACAATTTCATTAAATACACTTACGAAATACCATATTAATCTTTTGATGAAACATGACAGGAAATGATTTATTAGTATTTGAAAGGGGTTGGGGGAATTTTCTTTCAAAATATTGGTGTCTTCAGAATTAAATAAGTTAATAGTACTTAATTCAATGAAAATGAAATTAAGTACTATTAACAAGGTATAAGTAAAACAATTGTTGGATCTTCCCTTTTAACTTGCATTAAAGAAGCAATCCTTACACATATATCTCTCGGAGGTGGTGTAGGGTTTTAAACCTTCCACAAGAATTACCCTATGCATTCCTGTCGTAATTTGGGATTCTAGGCCCGGAGGATGATCTCAGATCCTTGATCAAGAATTCATTGAGGAAGGTTACAATTCCCACTTCCACTCTCTCCGCAACACTATTTATTGTTAATAAACTTATATTCATCGGCAATTTGCAGCATAAAAGACTGTTGTAATACTTTTATTACTACTTTTATATATAGCAGTTGTTCTAAAACTTCTGAGCATTTATTACCCAGACCGAAGGCTGGGTGCGAAGCAGCTAGTAAAGTTTATATTCTTAAACAAGGGCACAATATATATATATATATATATATATATATATATATATATATATATATATATATATATATATTTTACAGCGAATGATATCATTACTTTCAGTTTTTTGCTAGTATGCATAAAATGTTCTTTCAGTAGGAAGGCTGCAGTTATGTTATATGATCAATAAATATCTAGCACTATTTATGCTTAATTCTATGATAATCTCTTCTTTATGATTCTATAAATATTGCAATCATATATTGACAATAAAAATAGAGAAGCGTCTGGTCTCCGAGTAAATAAAGTTATGACAGATGGTAATAGTAGGGTAGTAAAAAAATAAGATCGGAGAAGTTGGTAGGTGGCGTTCAGGTCTTCATAATAATTAGATATACGAGTAAATGAAAGAAAGAAAACAAGACAAATATGTATGAAATTCAATGAGTAAATGCTGTTATATTGGACGATAATACTAGGGGATATAATGGGAAAGAATTAGTGTTAGGGAGAAGGAGTAAATGGAGTACATATCTTTATATAAAGAAGGAATATGTTGGATTGAACTTCAAGTTCAGCCAAGTGCATTGTGATGAGGCGATTTAGATCAGTAATATAATTGATTCATTCATACAAGAAGTAAAATGCTCGGGATCTAAATCTGACCTCATCACATCTTTGTAAAAGACAGAGGACCATAAAATTGTATTCTACGGATATTGTTGTCTTGTACGGTGGGTTCGGTCGGGGTTCTGATCCCAGTCCCAGATTTAGAATCCCGTCTCCGTACTTGACATTAAATAAGAATGTACCTTTGTGGAGTTATTTATGAGTCCCTAAGGGACAGTGTCCAATTAGAAGGGATAAGGTTTTCACGTTGTCGGTTTCAAGGCGGGGTATAAGCAAACCAATTAGATTCTTACAACGATCCGATTGGACGATAAGAAGGAAGAGGGGATAAGGATGAAATTAATAAAATAAGAAAAATCTAAAAAAAAAAGAGAAGGTTTTCGGGAGTCCAGACGAGGAGAGAATCCGACGGAAAGTGTTCGAGAGTCCAGTCAAGAAGACAAGTCCGACGGGAAGTGTTCCTGTAACAAATATCGGGGCCGCACCCCAAATACTCAGAAGGAAGCCCCTGACCAGACCGACGGAATATCCATATATACAAAATCCTGATCAGCCATCAACCAGCAATGTTCCGGGCACACCATATTAACTCACAAAGGTACCCCTCTTATATTTACAGAATTACTTAAGTGTTGAAAAATTTATTGTCAGAACTAATTTAGAGTGGCACCTACTTTTGAAGGTGTTGATAAAGCATATTTTATGAAGATAGAATCAGTTTGTGTGTACATAGATGTTTATATATCATTATAATAAATTCACTTTTTTATTTTAAGCTGGTTTCAGATGCTTTTAATTTAGCTTTTAGTTTATCTTCATATCTTATGTTTGTAGTTTCTCAAAACCTGTGGTTAAATTTAGTATTAAAATACTTTTACACAGCGCAATCAAAATAAATATCAATATACATTTGATCACAAGTTAATACTCAAATATAAACGAGGACTATACGACATGCGTTAACTAATCTCAGAATAAAAATGAGCTATAGTGCTAAATTATAACAACTAAGCTAGACTTAAAATACTATAACTCTTTTTTACTCTTACAGATGTGAAGATTTAGGATAAATTATCTTTAGATAATGGAAAAAAGGATGCATTAAATTAGATATGAATTTTCAAGATAAAGCGTCTTTATATAATGCATAAAAGGATGTATTAAATTAATATTAAAACCCATTTCCCTGAAAATTAGAAACAAGTCTAGTAAGATAGACGTAATGACCAGTACTGTGCGGTGGCTTAGACGATCACATCAAACAATCTTTCTTCCTACCGAATTAAGATGGAAACTGTTTGGAGAGTTAACAAAGAAAATGAACAAACGGAAAACTAGTCAATAGGTTTCGTTTCATCACTAAAAGTTAGCTCAAAATCCTCTTTTGGATTTATTTTCAATGTTCTTAACCGTCGCGTTTCCCCGAAAAGCTTATTGTAAGATCCCAACAATGAGCTTATGTCCTGTGACGATGATGAATATATAAATGAAACTTGTTAAATTTAAAATGCTTGAAGTTATAAAATGTTGAGGAAATTCATAATTATTTAGCCAAAACTTTAGGTTATTTAAACAACTGAAATTGTTAGTGGAAATTCAAAACAAAAAAATTATTTAATTCAGATTGAAATATTAAAATACTTTCAAATTAATTTTATGAATTTAAAATATAAATTCAGGAGGCATTACACTAAAGAGTTTAACATTGTATTATTATATAAATTTTTGGATGTAAGTCAATTTTTTTGGCTTTACAGAATCAGCATTTTTTGTTCTGTTGTAAAGAGAATTTCCTAAAATTTTAGATCACGAAACATTGCTAGTCTCTGAATACAAAATTTTCTTTTTATCAAAGAGTAAAAAAAAATTAAGTATTACTTTTGTGGCTTTTATATGCATTTCTAGGAATGTTAAATATGATCAATAAGTTTTTAGAAAATTTTCAGGTCTTTTAATTGGTCTGAAATACCGCTAAGTCTAATTTATCCAGAAAGCTAAACGTAATTCGTAATTTAAGTATTCGTTAACTATAGAGATGAGCGAATGGTAGAGTGCTGCTCTTCGGTACCGGAGTTAGCGGGTTTCGAATCCCGCTACTGGCATGGATGCTCGTAGAATCGGCTTTAAGCAATGTTCGGAATCGGCTTTAAGCAATAGGTCCAGGTCTCATTAGCCTTCATGAAGAAAACAGTAGTCCGTAGGGCCCCAAAATAAACTTGTCGTTAACTACAGATTATTTCAAGACAGAGTTTAAATACAAAATCTCTAACTACTTGACATAGTGTATTGGTGTATTTTACACATAAAAGACATGGGAAAGGAATGAAAAATATTGTTTATGTATTGGTTAAGAATTGTTAATTCTCCAGAATAAAATACAGTTTATGTATATTTTACATTTAAGTAAATATGTATATTTATCTATCTATCTATTTATCTGTCTATATATATATATATATATATATATATATATATATATATATATATATATATATATATATATATATATATATATATATATATATATATATATATATATATATATATATAGATATGTGTAGAGATATGAGTAGATATGTGTATAGATATGTGTAGAGAGAGAAAAAGATAGGGAGAAAGTAGGAGTTTTGATTATATATGTCATCATCAACTCCAATGATTATTGATGTTGCTCGGAAATAGGAAAGAAATATAATGAATTAATTACGACATTTAAAACATACCACAGGATGAGGTTTCAGATACGAACAAGATTAACTCCAGGCTGACTCTCTAGATACAGTAGTGTTGCCCTTTTACATTGTCTTCGAATTGTGTGTTCAGTATCTGTCTTTAAGTTTTACCTTTCTTTACTACTTTTTGGATCCGAAAAAGAGTTCCCCGACCTTGAGAAATGAAACTATGCCATATGTCAAGATGAAGGATACAATCAGTTAATCTACAGGTTATTTGTACCTGGTAAGTGCATATTGTGCCTTTAAAAATTGGGATTTTTAGTAAGAACAGAAACTGCATGCCAAATCATCCCCACCGGAGGTAGAATCTTCCCTATGGGTCAGAGTTCATCCGAGGAAATTTTTGCAGTTAGTTAAAGAAATAATAGGAATAAAATTAAATCGATATGACTATATGCACAGAAAACATTTTAGATACAGAGTAGGAATGAAATGCTACCTAATTTTGAAAGTAAACAACTCCATAAAACTAAGATTGGTAAAAAAATACAGTAAATGTATTTTTCTCGTCAATGCTGTAAAAATGTTACGTTTAATAAATTATTAAGTTACAAATGCTGTTAACAAATGGCAATGGACTTTGTGCATCATGTAGCAGTCTTTTCTTCTTTGTTGAATATTTCAAACTAAAATATTATTAGATTTAGATTTAGATTTAGATTTAATGTGGTTCGGCCCATAAGAGCACCAGCACTGCGACCCAAGGACTATTGTACTGATACCCCCCCATTAACTGGAACAAAAGAGTCCCAGAAACAAGTTAAGAATACTAACAATTAAGTCTAAAAGAGACCAACAGCTGGTATAGATCTAAGCAGCAATTTAACCGAGAATTTGGCTAACTCCCATGGTTCAATGAAGTGATAACCAAGAAATTTAAATCACAAGTAATCCCAATCACACAAGATGTGTAAGGAACTTCTCTCCGCCACCTGGCATTCCCTACATACCGGACTATCCGTAATGCCAGTAAGGCCAGATGAAAATTTCTTTATATATATGCGGAAAAATTTTAGAAATTGTAAAGACATTTTCAAGAATAAGTAATTTGCTCGGGGTCACCATTTACTTCTGGATCATGAGCCATGCAACTTGTCCTTTGAAATTTGGAGTAAGGTTACCGAATGGTGTTTTGCGACGGGGTTTTTTGGAGCATTAAATCCTTATTGGCATTTTGCCTTGTTTCTATAGCACTATCTTCAAATATGTGATATTTTGGGACCAGAAAAACATGTTTGTTAATATAATACAATATTTTAACATCTTATTTCGATATAAGAAATTCCTTAAACGGTGGAGCTGACAGTGAAGGGCTTTTGAGTACTATTTCTAAGCATGGCTTTGTTTTCTTATTCAAATACTGCATGATATAGACCAGGGATGGGCCAACTACTGCCCGCGGTCCAACTCCTGCCCACCGGAATGTTTTATCCGGCCCGCGGATAGACTTTTAAGTTGCCGGTACGAGGCAAATTAAAAGAAATATATATTTATACGTTATATATCATCTTCTTTTCTACTTTGCTTAAACATTATATCCCAAATTTATTATCTCACTCCCAGAAGATCAGCGGTATATTTGCTTCTTATATGTAAACAAATGTTTTCAACTTTGAACCTAAGAAAGAATAATTTCAGAAGTAAATTGATAGATGAGCATTAAGCATCGTTCCTTAAAATCGGTACATCTCACTTCAAACCTCAGTATAAGGAACTTTTAAAAATGAAATCGCAATTTCATTCATCTCATTAGCGTATTTAAACCGTTAGGTACTTGTATATTGTTTTTAAAATTTTAGAAAAATTTATCCTGGCCAGCCAAACTTATTTCCTTTCGATTTTTGGCCCGCGACCGAAAAAGTTTGTCCATCCCTGATATAAACGGTTTCATGAAAATACGACAAGATGCACCATAAGATCTTTTTTTATTAATTTCTTATATATGCTTTCTGTTATCTTACAATACTCCAGTCTAATCAGAAAAAACTTATTATTATTTTTTTCAAAAGTTGCCAAACCACAAAAGAAAAATTAAAATAAAGTATAATAAATAAAATATAGTTTTAAAACAAATATTAAAACCATTGATGTAAGCAACACATGGTGTATTATGAAGATTGCAGCGCCATTTGTTATTAAATTTTATATCTATTTTGCAACATATGTATAAAATTATTACAGGTTTCGAAATAAACATAAAATATATTACATTCTTCTATAGATCTATGTTTTCGGGATATTCAATGTTGAAATCGGGGAGACCTTTACCGTACTCCTCATACAAAAAAGAATAAAAATACTAAATAAAAAATAAAAAAAACCCTCCTAGATGATACTAATGCAAAATTCTACATTGTTATTTTATACTATATGGTTTGATATTTTGTAGAGCTACATCCAATTTTTTACAGTCAACTTATATAGTTTAATCCACTGAAATAATGAAAAATACAGAAGGTCGAGTTTCGAAAAGGATAACAATTCTACTGCATTTTTAACAAAATTTGTGGAAAGTCTTTCGTAAAATCTTTATCAAAAAACTCACTTATCAAGTGAAAACTGATCTTTAGATTGCAGCTTAAGAATCCAAAAATAACCGTTTTGAAAATAAATGAATAGTTCTTAAAACGACTTTGCTCTTTAACTTAATGATGGGGGAGAAAGCTTTCTTTTGACTCGCTCTTTCGAAATGTAGGTTTAACTCGGGGATTGAAATAAAAAAAACACTGTTTACAAGGAACATTGTTTGATTTCGGGAAGAGAAATCTAGGTAAAATAAAGAGAGTTATCGTAGTTTTATTCATAGTAGATGCATCGAATTACGTACTTCATTTATTTTAACAATTTCTCTAGTAAATGTTGTCAAGTTTTAATTGGTCTCTATTATCAAATACTTTAAAAGACTGTAAAATTATATCATTTTACTATAAAAAGAAAAAAATTATCTTCTAGTGCATATCGTTTCTATGGAGAATTGTAACTAATAGTTTAGAACCATGATATAATGAATATAGGAATGTTTGTTTATAAAATTTATACATAAGTAGCTCCTGCGAGACCAACACGAATTCTTATTTTTTTTTTATAATTTCCTTTGATAAACAACTCAACTCAACTCAAAATGACCGGTGTTACCATTACATGTCCTTATAAACACATGTTTATAAAGGGTAGGGGGAGAAGAGTTAAAATATGTATAACCTTTGTTGAATTATCAAAGAGACTAAATATAAAGCGTCGTTATCAAAATGTATAAATACTTTACACGTAACGTCATTACTACGTAAGCAACATATTCAAGAAAATAAGGTAAATATTTACAACGGTTAATTACCTTTTCTTACTTGGGCATGTAAACAATTTGATACATACAATTCATATTTAAAGTACATAATACAATAATACCGCAAATCAACGGCTGTAAAAAGCAATGTTGCGATCCGTTAAATTTTACATCTGGTCGTTTCAACCATTCCTATTTGGCGTGTACAAATATCGTTGATAAAATCAACGATATTTCGATGCCACAAAATTACACGTTTTACATGTATAGATCTTAAATAATAAGTAAGAAAATACTCAATGAAAATATATATACAATTTATTCCGCAAGTCTAAAAACATGTTTAACCCTTAATTTGGCTAAGTCTGGCCGCTACACCGGACATGTATATTTATAACTACTATATAACATAACTGTCAGGGTTCGCCACAGCGGACATGAATTACCTCAAAAATGGAAAATGATATATATTTTTTTCATTTTACAGAGATCCTAATGTCTATACAGACATGGGAAAATAACAGAAATTAAAAAAATATTTGAAAAAACATCTTGTCAAATTAAGGGTTAATATTTATCAGAAGTCTGGTTAAATAAATTAAAAGAGTCTTTCAGATTTGGTAAAATAAAATAAATTTAAAAAATTAAATTCTGAATATATTTTTGTTAAATAACTATCTATAAATCGCTATCAATGGAATAAATTTACATATTGCATCTCTGGTCCTTCACATAAATAGATAATTTTTACAATAAATAGATGAGGATTTCACATAAATAAATTTCGGTATAAACTTTGAAACTGCTAAGGAGAATATGTAGAATAATTTTAAATGTGTTTTCTTCCTTTCAGCAAACAAATCGAATAATTTAAACAAATATTCCGTCATCGAATGTTACATTAGATGTTATCGAAATGTAAATCTAACAAGTCTAGAAATATTCTTTAAATAATCGCTTACAGACTATAATCAAAGGGTATTGCTTGAAAAACGTTACTAAAGACTTTAAATGTAGAATGTTATTTGTCCTTATATCAAATATATAAAAAGAAATATTCAACATTCACATGACTATCCGCTTTTAGATATTTCAAATATTTAAATATTTAAGTAAGACTCATCCTACGCAGTTATTATAAATTTATCCTTTTAGCAAATATAATGTGACATTTTAAAGAAAATTGCATAAGATGATTTTGTATCCAAAGGATATACTGGTATTCATCCATCTAATTAGCAATTTATTCATTAGCTGTCATAATCCTCCTGTTTCGCTGGATATAGTGTCCATAATAATTTCTATCCGGGTAGAGTAGAATGTAAAATTTTATGATCACTTATTTCTTCCTTCCCGTCATTTTAAACGGGATACGCAAGTAGTTAACTTAAAAAATAGCATTGCCCTGTGAAATTATTTTATCGAGAGACTACCTTACTGAGCTTTTTTCTCTCCTCCATATTAAGCTTAAAAAGCGAACATAAAGGCATAAAGAAAGAAAAAAAACGTAACCTTAAAAATGAATGTAAATATCACCTCATTTTTATTTCTCCCTTCCTAAAAATTCTTAAAATATAAATTGCTTACACACACACACACACTCTCTCTCTCTCTCTCTCTCTCTCACACACACACACACACACATATATCTATAAGTGTGTGCTTGTAATAATATTTTTAACCTAAAAATAACCAAAGTAATTATAACTGTATCTTAAAATAGGGCATTCAATACTTTTATGGCAAAACTTAGTGACTATTTTTTTTTGTACTTTCCTTAAAATTGGTCAGTTTGAGTAAACCAAAATTAATTCCTGTTTCAATCAGCACATCTTATATAACTCTTTATAATTATTTCTTTTCCTCCTCGTCACCAGGAGTCCCTCATGTGACTCACCATTAACAACCTTGATTGGCTGACTCACACACCTGTAAAATGTCCTGTGCGTGTCACCCGTAAAGTCTAAGAAAGGAGTTGATAGAATAAAATGTAGTTATCTTTTTCTAAAATTCGTTGTTTTCTCTTTCAACTATGATTTTACTTATGAATATACTTAAGATTCTTACATTTGTGTTGGGCTAAATTAGCCATTACAGACACACATGTTTATATATATATATATATATATATATATATATATATATATATATATATATATATATATATATATATATATATATATATATATATATATATATATATATATATATATATATATATATATATATATATATATATATATATATATATATATATATATATATATATATATGTATATATATATATATATATATGTATATATATATATATATATATACATATATATATATATATATATATATATATATATATATATATATATATATATATATATATATATATATATATATATATATATATGTGTGTGTGTGTGTGTGTGTGTGTGTTTCAGGTCAAAAAAGGGGGGATTTGGAAATTAACCGAATTATGAACAATTTAAAAAGGGTACTCTTTTGTAATAACGAAATAAATTTTAAAAAACCAAGCTCGCGTAAGATTTTAGGATAATCGAGTGAAGCGGAAGCATATTGGAGGAATTTGATGAGTATGCAAAGAGATAATAAGAGATAAGGAGTTGTCAGCGGCCTCCACGCTTAGCTTCGCCACGAATAAATGAAAATTGCGTAAGTGACGCCTTACTATACTTTGAAATAAAGAGATTATTTACCAAGAAAGACTGCCTCTTTCATGCGCCTACCACTGGATACGACATATATATATATGTATATATATATATATATATATATATATATATATATATATATATATATATATATATATATATATATATATATATATATATATATATATATATACCGGCTAGTATGTATGCAATTTTTTCATGCAATTACACGCCAAATTTCCAACACGGCCGATAGATTATCTACTAGGTATACGCATTGACACTGGGCTACCAACTACTATCCTTCAGGCAGGGACACCGGGCGGTTATATACTATCTTGCACTCAGGTGTATAATAGTGCAGAAACGGCCCTATATTTATATGTAGTGCCAAAAAATTAGTGTAATCAATTCCTAAATTCCTAAATTATTTTTGGCATAGAGCCAGCGAGAGTGACAAATATTTTAAATATATGGCCTTTGATTGTGGTTATCGTGTGCACTGAAATATAAGAATGAAATTGGTGTGTCCGCAACCAGACGTTTAAAAAGTAGGTATCATGGGAGAGGAGTAGAAGTATAATGATATAATATGAATCGTGAAAAATACCTGTGTCCCTTTTGCTGCATATTTTGCATAAGGAAACGAGCACCATTTTGGATTTTAGTTTGTTCATAATTATTCTTTAAAACCAAGGTTCAAAATTTTTTATTGGCCGACGTCTCCTTTATGAAAAATATTCGAAAATCTTCTCTGATATGATTGACAATTATACCAAATACTTAAATATTGTTGTATTTAAACTCTATCTATTTTATCAGCTTAGCTATCTTTTAAACATCACAAAGTTGTTATTAGTTAAGACGGTCATTAAATATAGTAAACATTTTTTATTAAAAAAAATTATTTTCAAAAATAAGCATAGATTCAGTAGAAAATAAAAAAAAGTTAATGAGAAGGCTGAAGTTGATGGTTCTTTAACAATTTGTAACGTCGATGTCCAACTTCATTAACATTATTTGCAAATCTCCACTTTCATTGATATTCCTTTTAATGCACAATCAACTAGTTATTGCACTGAGCTCTTATTATCAATATACTATCAAGGAAATACAATTAATATTTTTGTACTTTCTGTGTATTTGAATCTAATACATACATACATACATACATATATATATATATATATATATATATATATATATATATATATATATATATACATATATATATATATATACATACATACATACATATACATATATATACATACATACATACATATACATATATATACATCTCTCTCTCTCTTTCTCTCTCTCTCTCTGTATATATATATATATATATATATATATATATATATATATATATATATATACATACATATATATCTGTGTGTCAGCACGCTTTAGAAAGACAGAGAGTGAGAAAGAGGGAGGAAGAGGTAGTGAGTATTTATACCCATGTGTAAGCATAAATACACACACGCACACTATATATATGTATATATATGTGTGTGTATATAAGTGAAATATAGCATTCTATCTATTTCCGGCCCAACGGTAGAAAACTGTGATATAAAGAATCTCTTTCCGTCTGGAATTCTAAAATTGAAATTTAATATGCTTCCCATTTCGAATCTGAATTACAAGAGCTCGGATTGTTCTCAACAGTAAGTTATTGAAAGCTCTAATATCCAGTACATCAAATAAAATGTTGCTGTTTTTTTTTTGGATCGATTCCAAGTTTTTGAATGCGTGGTGCTATTAATATGATGGATGGCAAGTTATTTCTTTTCTCACATGAGTGACGACAAATTATGAATTTGTCGCGTCACTGGGAAGCTCCTGCCAAATGAGCTATTGGAAGCAATCTATTACGAATGAGGGGGCAATGTCACTAGCATATGAGGAGAAATAATTACTGGAAAACTGTTTCGGTATTATGTCTTAATTTTTCAATCATGGCTTGCGATGAAATGTTACAATATACAGCTACTATCAACTTATAACACCAGGAGAATGTCATTTAACTATTTTCAATTTAGTAATTAATTTGATTAATGTGTCTATGGAAGGGATAAGTATAGTAAATGATGATACTAGCCTTTTCGAGCATTCATATGTAAGTTTGGACAGAGAAATAAGATGATTTAGGCATTAAGTGTTAGCATCGATCAAAAGAAAAGTCTAATTAAATAAATGCGAACTAAGATTTAATGTCCTGTAAAAAAATATGCTGAATTGATATTAAATAAAAATGCCTTGTAATACAAGTTTTGTTCTGCCGTTATTCTACTCTCCGCACGTACACTTCAAGGTAATTAAACATAAAGAAAAAGAGTAATTTTCTTATAAATATTAAATTACCATTCAAATTAATAAATCTATCTCTAAAATTTTTAATTATAGATTTCTTAACATCTGTATTTATAAAAACATTATTTTATTTGGGTTCATATCACGAAATGTTTCAAGATAAACTGGTCATATGGAAATAGTTACACTTTTCTACATTAAATACGTATAACGTGCAGGTAGCATATTTAACTATCTGACAAGTTTCAAAGTTAAAAAGGTTTAAATATTGGTCAGCACATAGTGTTTTTTACGATGCCTAATACTGGATAGATTTAAGTTACCAACTCGATTTTGTAATAAGTGCTAAAAATAATAAAACTTTTTTTTAATCCTTCAGTTTACAGTGAACTTTGGATTTGATGAAATATAATAATTAATTTTGCCTTTTTACCTCAATGACTTCTGAAAGACTAAGTAGGAGAAATATAAAGCATTTTTATTTTGCAATTGGTTATTCTGCAATGAAGATAGTTATTATCACTGAATATAATAAATTTATTACTAATAATTGTTTGGAATACTTGTCAACACATTTTTTTTTGTTTTCGATCACTATAAGAATCATTCTAAGAACATTTCTAACTGTCCTGTTTTATTCAGATTTATGAAATGTTACTAAAACAAATACAACAAATTAACAAAACACAAATATGTAGTTTGTAATATTTATTTTTGAGTAGTCATCAGTAAATATATTACAAGTTTTTCAAATCATGAAAAATACTGTCAAACCTTAATCGTGAAAATCATTTTTATGCATTTAGTATTACGTCTATAATATTCACTTAAAAATGATATAGCAATGGTAATATTGTCAGCTATGATTGGACTTGTGTCACTGAAAATATAGCCATTTAAAGATTAGATAAATACATATACAATGTCTATTATTTCAAACATAAAAAACTTCATAACTTCAAACTTAAGAATGTTAGTATTAAACACTCAGAATATTAACCTAATAAAGGCTATCTGATGAGATCATTCTTTTAATCACTCCGTACCTCAAAAGTATTTTCATTACGGTATATAAACATTTTGTCCCACTACTGTAATTTTAGAAAATATCTAGTAAGTACTCTATTTATAATTTGGAAATTTGAAATACCAAAATTTCCTTTCAGAGCATTAAAAAAACCTTAATAAGTAATAAGTGGACTTTGTTATTGAACTAAGAAAGCTGGCAGAGAACTAACTTCTGAAAAATTAAAATATAATTTCTTTCATGAAATATAAATCTCCAGAAACTTACATGACATACATGTTACAGGAAGAAGTCTCTCTGCGTCATGCATCAAGTATTGGATTTCTCTCTCTCTCTCTCTCTCTCTTTTTTTCTGTTAACCTTCATAAATACTACGTAAGATATATTACATTTTTCTTGTCCTATCTCGGAGCACATGATTCCTATGAAAGAAATTCTCAGGATTTTAATTTACCGTCTCACCTTTATCTCTTTACTTTCATTAAAACTGATTTATTTTAACCTGTAAATTTATTAAGAATCATCACATTTGTATGCCGCTAATATAATATGATAGGATATAGACAAAAATGTTTATAATGTAAATGCAGGATACTATACAACACATGGTGATATTCCAAAGCAACCATGAAAAATAAAATAATAAAAAACACATATGTGAATAGATTTTAGTTATCAACAAATTTTAAACTCCTATGAGTTAAAAGCTATAATGTTGATAAAATAATATTAATTTGATTTTAACAACCGAAGTGTCGGCTCATGTAAGTAAAAACAGTTAATGGGATTATGATTGTTATGTATAAGTTAAAACAGTTTCTATTGATTTGCTTAAATTATCTTAATATTTAAATGTTTAAATACAATTTTTCATTTTCATTTACGTATTACTATTATTAATCACAAAACCTTCAATTAATATCCAACAACATGGAATGAATGAATGTTCTACTACATTTGCCACCTTATTATCTTTAGACTCACGAAATAAAGCAAAAAACCGAATCCATTTTAATTAAGATATTTACCGATCAAAATATTTCACGCATGGGCAAGTACAGGGATCATTTGAGACCAAGGATCAAAGTAAAAAAATAAATAAGCACAACTTAATAATTTGAAGAGGGAGATAATTAAGTGTTTCTTACACTAATTTCGGTAAAATAGGAAAGTTTCAAAAGAATTATCTGACGTTAAATTATGACACCACACAACCTCTTGGGATATTTATTTGCCGTGTTAACATCATATTTTAGCAACTGTCATCTTTTTCCCTTTTAACACGTCAATAATTTAACTATGATCAGACTTGTGGAACCAAAGATACACGATTTTAAAGCTTAAAAAATAACTGTATGTCTAATAATTCAAACTTTAAATCTTCATATTTAAGACGCAAGAAATAATTTCTTATATTAAAAATTTGGTTTTTTGATTATTTTATATGAGGCTCAAAAAGATTGGAAACTGTTACTGCATTTGGTACTATTCACTCGATAGAAAAATAACTAAAACTGCATTAATAAGCACGGACGAGTAGCAGAGCAATGCTTTTAGGTACCGAAGTTCATGGGTTCGAAGCCCTTAGATGGCATGGATGTTCGTAGCTATTTGGAATTGACTTTAAGCAGTAGTTCCCGGTCTCATTAATCTTGGTGTAGCAAAACGGTAGACTGTAGTGCTACAAACCAAACCAAACCGTGAATAAGATTTAAATATCAAAATGCACTCCTTTAAAATATGTATAAAAATGTTTTTTAAAGTTTAATAAATTTAAAGTGGATTTAAAATCTACAGTAAGTTTAAACCACTCTAATATGCATAGACAGAAAAAAATTATACACATATTTATTTATTAATATTAATCTTTAATATAATAATTAATCTTAACTTTTAATGTATTAATCCTTTTGCCTCTTTTTTTCATCTACAAGACATTAGGTTTCTACACCTTAGTATTACTTCTTCATATCGAAATTAATGTTTTTGTTGGTGTCTAACTATTTCATTAATATATATTTCATTAATTTTGTTCCTTGGTGAGTTTTTCATTTCCACTTTACCTCGCAAATGCTGCTTGAAATCTTTACAAAAAAAAACTGCATTTTGTAGAAGAATATAATCTTACTTTAGTCTTGTTCCGCCTAAGACTGATATTTCCTGTACTAATATGAGCATTTTTTATTCATCCTACTATAAAACATCTTTATCAATATTCACGTCCATCTATCTGCTTTAATAAAACCTTAGCCATAGTATCGATGAATTAAACATCTTACTATTAGCCAATAATTCTCTAGGAAATTATCTCCTTTCAATACAAGGATGTGTTTTTCTATAGAGTACAACAAATTTGTTTGTCAATGGTGTTTTATTACGTTTCCTTCTACATTTACTCTTCAATTTACGAAAAACTGTCGCAAAATTTTCCTGTTAATTTATAATCCTGGAAACACTGGAATTCAAACTCCAGCTGCTGCAGCAATATTTTTCCAATCATAGAAATAGCAGACTTATGATAACAAATACAATCCTATACTTCAGAGGGATATGAACTTTTCATACACCTAAGAAACAGATAACTCACAAAGTCAGTTTCTAACAGCAATTGAAATGCTACTTGAGAAAAATGTTCTATATGTGATGCTGAAAGAGATTAACACGTTCAAACTAGTTTAAATCAATCTCCTTTCCTAAAAAAATTCAAGAAATCAATTTATGCATGAAATTCTTGTAAGAACAAGAAATTTTATGAAAAACGAATAAAAATAGTACTGGTTAAGCCTATTAATATACTTGCATACATTAATGTAATCGTTTTGTATTTAGAATTAGTTTAAAGCAAATTTAAGAATGTAAATAAATTGAACTCTTCATTTAATTAAAATTAAAAGTTTATAAAAAATTTCAAAATTTTGGAAAATTTTATATTTTTTTCAATTATTGACATTTTTTATTAAAAAATTTAGATTATTTTAAAAGCTTTCTACTCAAGATTTCGCATGGAGTTTTAGATATACACTTGGTCACCCCCCTTAACACCCCCCTTTCCAAAAAATATCAAGGAGTATAATGACTGGGTATACTGACACTCTTGGTCTAGGACGAAGAAGAAAAATTTGTAGATGAATTCTAAATATAAATATTTTTACTAAGAGATCATAAAAATATTCCTTGAAATCTTTTGTATCTGGTTATTTATTGTTTATGTAAATCAAAGTCTTTTAGTAACTTATTTATAAAGCGGACATGGTTCTCTTAATTTTTATTTTTATTTTAAATTTTACAGTAAAAACTGTAATCGTTTTGTGTTTTCGAATCCAAATTAAATAAAATTCAAGAAAGTAAATTATGTCTGAATTGTTCATTTAATTAAAATTAAACATTACAAAGTTTTTTTGAATTTTTAAAATTCTTATACCATTTTTGAGTACTCATACTTTTGCTTCAAAATTTTTAGTGCCTTCTACTCACGACTGCCCATGGAGTTTTAGCTATACACTCGGTCTTTAACATAACATTTCCCCACAAAAAGAATCAAAGAGTGTAATGTCAGGATATTTAGACGACCATGGTATCACCTCTCTCCTCCACGTCCAATCGAAAGATCAGGAAGTGTTTTGTCCAGCTCCTTTTGAACTATTGAACCCCAGTGTGATGGAGTGCAATGTTATTTGGTGAGCCTTGACTCGAGACTGACTGCGTTCAAATTGAGAAAAAGTATAGCACTCCAGCCTTTCTGGATGTGTAACGCTTGTCACTATCTGTTCAATGAAGAAAAATAGTCCGAAAATTTCATCTAGCAGCCAATGCACACTAAACATTCCTTCCGAGGTACTGCGTGCTTTTTTTTCGTATTCCATGAGCAGATTCAATTCCTCAGATTGGAGAGTTTTAACAGTTAACATAACCAAAAGCATGGAAACTTGCTTCATCGGAGAAAATAAAGTTTTCTAAATAAGCGGTTAATAGCAACCAATGCGCAATAAATATTTTCATTTGGGCTACTATGTCTTTTCTTTCTTACTGTATGGGGAGACACAGTTTACCAGATCCGAAAATTATAATGGTTAATATAACAAGAAGAATACAAATTTCCCTTCATCGGCGAAAATAACGTTTCCTAAATGAAAGGTTAAAATTTTGGTGTGTAAAACTATATTAAGTTTTCTTTCCAACGAAACAATAATCAAGTCATTACCTCATTTTGTTCTTTTTTATTTGAAACATGAAATGCGGTTAAAATTTTAAGCACTCTGTATATTGTATATGCAGTTTTTTTTTAAATATCAAAATGCTTTCTAATATTATATTTGTTTTAATAACTATATTCGTATAAGTGTATAATTTTATTTACAGAGCGTTCAATTATTGAATTATAGTGCATTTATCTGTAAAATAACACAAGCAAAAGGAACCTTTATTTTGTGAGATGCTATCACAGTAAAATTGAAATAGCAGTGAGATATCAAATTTAAAAAGTTTTATCCATTTTTTATATATCCCACCAATCATGCTAACCGCATGTTATTCTTACTATCCCAATCTTTTGAAACGCATTACTCATGATTGTCAATGGAATTTTGAAATAATTCACAATTAATAACTTCATGTGAAATGATAATAATAGACCTTCTATTAAAATCCATATATATATTTCTGAAATTGAAGATATGGAATTTTTATTTTCGGCAGCCCATTATAAATTTCTGCAATTTACTCGGAAGGTTATGTTTGAGATTTGTCATTTAAATTACATGTAAGATACAGCTGATATACTTTTGTTAGATTCATTAATATATATATATATATATATATATATATATATATATATATATATATATATATATATATATATATATATATATATATATATATATATATATATATATGGAATATACCAAAAGAATTAATTTTAAAATTTCTCCTCTTCCCATTCTCATTCTTTCATGTCTATTTTTCCAGTCACAAAATCTAAGAATTAACTAGAGTGTTCTCTGACTCTGAAATAAATGATATTTTTCTGTCCACTGCCGCATTTTCCAGCTGTATGAATAAAAATTGCTAACGTTTTTAATGATCTAATTTTCTTTCTGATAGTCAATATCGCTTAATAAGCTACTCTTTCTTGAAAAAGAATTAATCTCATCTCTCGCTGTGGAGAAGACTTATAGAAAAGTGATTTCACATATTATTCATTGCTCTTCTTTTGTCGGCGAAACATGTCTTTTCTCAGTCTCGAATAAACTTGAAGTTCTCCGTTGGACTCGCTGCTTTCTTGTTATGGAAGCACAACTTCAAATTTCTTAGGTTCTCTCATTGCCCAGCTAGCGCGGGCAGTAAATTCAATAGGAGCTAATTATCAATCGTAACCGGTGGATGAATTTCGCTGTATTACACATACACACACATATATATACACATACATACATACATACATTGTACTTATATATATGAATATATATATATATATATATATATATATATATATAGAATATATATATATATATATATATATATATATATATATATGTATATATATTTATGTATATATATGTCTATATATGTACATAAATATACACTCATGTCCATAAATTAAGGATAATTCAGAATCACACAGAAATTGAGCTCTAAAATAAAAATTTCACCTGTAGAATTATCACACACATCTTGAAGAAGAATATGCAAATTGCAGGAAACCACCAGATGGCGCGGATAGTACGTCACAATGACGAGAGTGTATGAAAGGGGTATATAAGGAATGGTAGCAAAGAAGTAAAATTGTTCACAAGCGCTTTAAAAGCCTTTCAGTGCAATAACCGCATAGTTATGGCACAAAGGAAGTATTTGGATGATTTTTTACGTGGTAGAATTATCGGACGACTGGAATGTGGACGTACCCAGCTGGAAGTATCCGAGGAACTTGGAATCGCCCAGAGTGTCATTTCCAGGCTTTGGCAACGATTCAAACATGATGGTAATGTGAGTAGATGTTACAGCACAGGTCGCCCCCGAGTTACTAAGCCGAATGATGACCGGTATTTGGCAGTTACTGCCAGAAGAAACAGACGGAGCACAGCATCAGACCTGTCTCTTCAGCTCTCTTCAGCTACCAGTACGACAGTTTCAAGGCAGACCGTGTACAGACACTTAGGGAACATTTGTCTATATGCTCGTAGGCCTGTCAGATGTGTTCCCTTTACCGCAACTTACTGTCGCCTGCGATTATGCTGGGCTAGAGAGCATGCATTGTGGACACCGCAACAGTGGTCTTGTGTGATGTGTTCCAGGTTCCGTTTACATTCTGATTCTCGCCGGACTTTCATATAGAGAGCACCAGGTACCCGTTACCACCAAGAGAACACCATTGAACGACACAGTTACGGTGGTGCAGGATGGCTCGTTTGGGGAGGAATTATTCTTGGTTCCAGAACTGACCAGCATGTTCAGAGTGTAACGATGACAGGCCACATCTATCGGGATGTCATTCTGGAACAACATGTACGTTTGTTTCGCGGCGCCATGTGTCCTGAATTTCTGTATAAGGATGACAACGTCCAACCTCACCGTGCAAACATTGTAGACGAATGCCTTCAATCGGAGGATATCACCCGTATCAATTGGCCATCATACTCACCGGACTTGAATCCAGTAGAGAATGTGTGGGACATGCTTGGCCGACGAATTGCAGCCCGTCAACTCCCTCCCAACTGTCTATCGGAACTTCGGAGGGCATTGCTTGATGAGTGGTGTAATTTTCCCCAAGATCAGATTGATAATCTGATACTCAGCATGCGTAGGCGTTGTAACGCTTGTATTGCATCGTCCGGGAGACATACTCCGTATTAACCATCATACTAACCATGTTATACTGTTTTCTGTAAATAGGTTCTTTTTTTAAATTTGCTCCAGGGAGTAAAAATCGCAATTTTTATTAATTATGTCAAACATATAGCCTCTTTTTGCTCTTTACCTTTTGTTTAATAAATGGACTTTACAAATAAATCAAATTTGTTTTGCTTTTGTCTCTTTCATTTCCTGAACTTCATTATCCTTAAATTATGAACATGAGTGTATATATATCCATATACACACACATATATATATATATACATATATATATATATATATATATATATATATATATATATATATATATATATATATATATATATATATATATATATATATATATATATATATATATATATATATATATATATATATATATATATATATATATATATATATATATATATATATATATATATATATATATATATATATATATATATATATATATATATATATATATATATATATATATATATATATATATATATATATATATGCATATATATATATATATATATATATATATATATATATATATATATATATATATATATATATATGCATATATATATATATATATATATATATATATATATATATATATATATATATATATATATATATATATATATATATATATATATATATATATATATATATATATATATATATATATCATACTCATATACATATGCGATCAATATATATAGAGAGAGAGATATGATCATATATTAGATTGTGTGCAATTATGTACAATTTTAATTGCTATACGTTAGAATTTCAATTTTTAATGTAAATTCCATTTAAGTGTAAGTGCAATCGCTTAAAAATTATGTAGTGTCAAAGCAGGAGAAGTTCATTAAATCGAAAATAATCTAGAAACTTTTAAAAATTCTTTTATTGGATAATTTTGTAAAACAGCACTTATCGATCGCTTCGATTAATTAAATTGAAAAGAAACATGAAATTATTTCGCTGACTTGCAATCAGATCTTTCAGTGTCTAAAGATTCTGTTAATGAGGGCGTTTTTCTTTGATGTTGGAGTTAGTCAGCAATCTCGGAACGACATTTACAGCTGATAAGGATTAATTTCACTTTCGGAAAGCCGCAAGGATGTTTCAAGGAATTGGAATTTCATTCAAAATGGAAAATATTTTTGTCCTAAGAGATTGCTAAATATATTTATGTTGCCTTTCAGAAGTTTATAGCTATATTTTTATATGAGATTTTAATAAATTAGTGATTAAGTTGAGTTATTTTAACCAAGAATTAGTAATGAAAGGATTAAAAGAAATTTAAATCTATTGTATGTTTAATGTTTATATTTATTCCGTTTTTGACAGTTCAAATCATTTAGACATAGTGAAATAAACCGAAATGTAGTTAATAATGCTTGTAATATCTTAATAAAATGCATATATATAAATTTGTATAGATAAGTATAAAGTATAGTACAGTATAGTATAGTATAGAACAATGGGCCGAGCTCGCTGGACGAAGAGAAGTCTAAAATAATGGCAATCGTGACATAAAAATCCAAAGAAACATTACATTTAATTTGAAAAACGCATCGGTCTGCCTATCTTTTTTACATGAAACAACTCTACATAAAATGCAGGAAGATTATACACATTTGTAGCCAATTTCAGCACACAGCAAATGAGATTTGTTCTTATGAGAATTAATCTAGATCAGCAGTTTTGTGAGACAAGAATGAACCTTGAACATTTAAGAAAATTAAAAAAAAAAAAACCCAAGCTCAATTTAATTATTACAGAGAACACCATTTTCTTTGAATAGTTGAATGTTTGTGTAGAAAATGTACCCAGTAGACAGAAATTTCGATGAAAAATGGGTAAAAAGATTTTCAGTTAGAAAAAAATTCTTATACTTTATGACTGGAATATTAGATATTAAAAACTAAAAAGAGAAGAAAAGGAGTAGAGGGGAATTTCGAATAGCTATTTTAGGGGAAATAATTTTTATATTTACAAACATATATGTATGAGTGTGTGTGTATATATTCATACATACTACTAATTTAAACTCAATCATAAACCAATTTACATTAATTAATTGCATCATTTAAATCAATATTGATTATATTACTATTCATTACAAAACAGTATTATTTATATTTTAAAAATTTAAATACTATACTCATACTTTAATTGTTAATAAATTTTATATATATATATATATATATATATATATATATATATATATATATATATATATATATATATATATATATATATAGCCTCCCATCATCACATGACTAACTATTAACTCACTAATTGGCTGGCTAACTCCACTATATAAAGGCATGTGCATCTTTCTCAAGTGAGAAGCCCGAAGGCTAGTTGCTAAATTAAACTCCCATTTTCCTTTCTGAATTTTCAATTTTTTTTGGCTAAAAATTAATCACAAAATATCTATATGTTTGATTTATTGTCAAATAGTTTTATAGATAGGATAAAAAAAATCGGTTCGTTTTTTAGCCTATAGTAATATATAATATAATGTTTTGTTAATACCAAATAAAGTATCAACTGTCACATTATATACATTTTGATTTCTATTCTCTCTTTCAAAATATATGACTGAGATTATACATATTATTAAAAATAGCTAAGGCTCATGAAATCAAAAAACATTAGTCACTAAAATAATGTATTTCATTCCAACTATCTACAGAAACAAAAGAGACAGCACAATTTTTACGTGGTCTCTTAGAGCAAAAAATATTTTATATTTGAGTCCAAATTCCAATTCATTAGGATATTCTTAACATCTTCCGGAAACTGAAATTACTCCTTTTCAGCTGTAAATGTCGTTTTGAGATTGCTGACAAACTCCAACATCAAAGAAAAACCTCCTCATTAACAGAATCTTTGGACACTGGACGATATGATTGCGAGTCAGCGAAACAATTTCATGTTTCTTCTCAATTTAATTAATCGAAGCGATCGATAAGTCCTCCTTTATAAAATTATCCATTAAAGGAGTTTTTGAACATCTCTAAATTTGTTTCTCAATTAATGAACTTGTAATAGTAAGAAATTATTAAGAATTGAACTTAGGGCGTATTTCGGATGTCAAAGTATGAAATTACACATTTGTAATAGATTCCTGATAAAACGGAATATACATACACGCAATATAGGATATGAGTGCACACGTAAGATGTATATATGTGTGTCTGTATATATATATATATATATATATATATATATATATGTGTGTGTGTGTGTGTGTGTGTATAAATGAAACAGGTAAAATTATTCTTCACTAATTGCACATGATATAACCCATATTTATTTTTATTTTCCCAGGCCTCATTTGGCATTCTAATTTTACTGCAGCCATGTCTTTGAATGTAAGTCTTTTAGATTCTAAGATTGTCAAAATACTTGACAAATACCTCTTATTCTCATCTTAAAGACGGAGAACAGATAAATACGTCTGACTCAGGAAAAAAACATGCTGGATTGGGAATAGACCTTTCTGAGGAGTGGATGATAAGGTGCCACTTTCTCAGCAGAGAAAGGGTGGATGTTTCTTTTGTGGCTTGAGGGAATATTTTCCTACAATTCGATAAAGATTGCTAAGATCTGAGACTTTTCGGGGAGAATTGAGAGCTGATTTAGAAAAGGGAACAAAAGGTCACACTTAGTTTAAATTCAGTTTTTAGTTTTGAAAAGTGTGTAAAAAATGCAATATCAATGATTCATGTGTTTGATTTATAAATGAGTGGTTTGGAAAATTAAGTTTAAGGAAGAAAGAAGGTGAAATGGGAGAATACTGAAGAACTTTAGAAGGTAATATTTTTTAAATATTTATGGGATAAGTCTAAATTGTTTTTACAATTTCAGATGGCTGTTAGCACTCTTCTAGATGGCCTTGGGATATAGGGTCTATTTAACTCGGAAAAACAAAAAAGTTAAAATTTCAAAAACGTCAATGTCTCTGACTTCAATTTTCCCTACATAAGTAAGGAAGATGTTGATAATTACGCAGTAGGCATTTCCATCTTGCCATATCGTTTGCACAGAGCAACATACAGTAACTTATAAAAAAGAGTGCTTCCCAGTTTAATGCAAACTGTTCCTCTCCCCATCCAGAAATACATGGGGTATATTCATGAAGTCCCAGCGAGCTCTTCTAGCATGGTTGGCATATTTAAAATGCCACATATCCTGCAATATGTATGTTTATGGACTCGTGTCTTGGTCTCCTTTCTCCCGTGGCTACAACCCACTGGATATTTTCTTCTGGGGGGGTGCAGAATATCTTAAGTGTATGACACACCTGTGGACTCGGCAGAAGATCTGTTAGCGAGAATCGTTGTTGACGCAGATTTAAATAACCGAACACCAAAGATTTTTGAACGGAAGCGCCTGCCAATCTTAAGCCGATATCAACTATGCAACAATATGCTTGACCGCCACTTTAGGCATTTTCTGTTTTTCTATGAATAATAAATTAGTTTTAACAATTTTTAGTGCTATTTTGCTTTTCCAAATCTTGCTTCACTGTTGTAATTTAAGAATGGAATTCTAATTTTACTCTTTTATGCCTCTTAGAGTAGAATGCGACCCTATTCTCTGCGACGATTATTGCTGATTGGGATGGATGCTATCATTCCTCCGATTTCGTAGAAACAGTTTGTTGACAATCAGTATCCAGTGAAAACCCACTATATCGATTTCCTTCATTAACAATTTGGCCAAGTTTTGGTTTATTTCTAATTCTGAAATAAACTGATAAAAAATACAAATCCTGTACATAATCTTGGATGATTACTCAAATTCTGCGTAAAAAATGCGTTAGGATTATAAGTGAATTTAACTATTTTTTATTCTAATATATTATCTAAAATATCAATTTGATAAAACATTTTTCTTGAATTCATTTTCCAACATTTTATTTTTTGAATGAAATATTAGTTTCTGATACGATAGGTGTCTTTTTGTATTATACATTCCGTACTTTATTTATGTAAACTGATTTAATGATTCTCTGATTTAATGTGCCATGACGAACTTTTGTAACATACTCGTTTTCGGTACTGTACATGGTTGATGAGGTGTTGCTAAAAACTGGATGGTTTCTTTTCCTGAAAAAACTTCCTAATATAAAATAAACTTGCAGATCACCACTGCTTTCATAGTTTTATAACCAAATAACGTGAATAAATAACGTAAATAAATAACCGACTTACGGATCAAATGATGAAGAGTGTGCAGTATTTAAACTGATAAATGTCGTATGAATACCCAAATATGTGCTCTATCATTAACACAAGTATATATCCAGACCCAGAACTGAGATTTCTCATATAGACTAGTAATAGTATAGTAGCGTGAGTCATATATCCATAAAGTGTACAGATCATTTTGGAGTGCATAAAAGCATATTCGTATTGATATTATTAATCTTAACATTCTGCCTATTGTTATTGTTATTGATGTCTACAGTAATTATGAATAATATAAGTATTCTTATTAACTACAATACTTATATTATTCATAATTACTGGGATATATTTTCGTACACTTGGATACACGAGAAAGACTTATATGGTATTTTAATAGAGGGTATATTTTATTTTATACTTCTGCTTGTTTTAACAGTTTTTGTCAATCCGTACCCAATGAAATCTTAAAGATAAAATTTAATTATAAAAAGGAGGCGGAGGGAAAAAATTAATTTCACCCGTTTTTATGCATGACGGGTATAGAGAAATGAAAAAGGAATACGCATTTTCAACATTTGTTTTTTATTATTTTCCACTATAGTGATTCTGTTCAATCAAAACTTCTAATTAGTTAAAAGTACGATACACGTATTTGAGAAAAAAATTGATAGTTAAAGCAAAAGTATGTTTCATTTTAAAGAAGATAACAGGCAAAGTTAAATCCAATATTGATTCTTAGTTCAAGCTTCACAGTTCGATAATTTCCGTTGTTAACAACTGTCATTAATTTTTTCAAGCCCAATGTAATCTCTTGACACAGAAGAAATTATAAATAGGCGAAGTGTTTTAATTAAAACTTTACCAGGATCAATCCAGAAGAAAATTTCTCTCTCACATTAAAAAAAATTGTAAATAATTTTTTTCAGTGTAATAAAATGTACTTATTTTTATAAAAGTCATCTCATAAACTTTTAATCTTAAAAAACATTTTCAAATATTTTATTACTGAATTATTGTATGTAAATGTAAATATATAGAGAGAGTTATAAAAATAACGCTTTCTCTCTCTATATATACATATATATACAATGTAACATTAAAAATAAACATGCAATATATTAAATCGTTATATAAATTAATAAGATATTAAGCTTTAGGTTTTCATTAAAATAGCTCCAATTTTTGAGTGCACTTCAAAGATTTCATGTAAAATTATGCTTTCTTAAAAATTAAAAATTGTTGAAGGAAAAAAAGAGTGATAATATATATTGAACATTTTATTAATAAAAGAAAATTAGTTATTTCTGAATAAGATTTTATTTCTTTAACTATGTATTTAAATATAAGTCATATCAAAAATAAAATGTGTTTTTGCTAGAAATCTGTTTTGAAATTTAATATTTTAAAGACACACTTCTATACATATGTGCATGTATGGGTAAGTGTGTATTTTTTTTAATAAAATAAGATCATAATTTATTTAATACACAAAATTAAGGATATAATAGTACAGTTTTGACCAAAAAAAATTTTAATTTCCAGAAACGTTTAACGACCTATCAAAATATTGACATTTAACATGGCTTTTATGCATATACTTTTTAACTACACTAAGCATGTGGAGTGTTACTAGGTATGTAATTTTTGGAGAAAAAAACTAGCCCCTATTCAGTTTCCTGGAACTAAGATAATTTAATTCACACTCACATATTTATTAAACTCGAACTCTAAACTCAATCAGTAGGCAAAATGTTGGCTAAGAAAAGTCTTCAATGCATCAGTCACTAGTCTCAAATTGCAACTCCCGTACGTCTTTACACAACCAGATTTGACACCAAAGTGACATTAGAATGCTATCCAAGAGCACTTCTTATGGAAAACTAGCTTAGCATAGGATTTTGAGTGCTAAAGTGTAGCACATGGTCGGTAAACGTGGATCCAACAGTGTTAAAACTTTAGTGAGTTAGGAAGGTGTCATAATAACCGTACTGGGTGCTACTGTCATGCAACAAAAAAGCTGATGATACCGGACCTACTGCTTAAAGATAATTCTGAGATACTACATATATTTAAATAAGTAGTGGGATTCGAAACTACGAATTCCGGTACCGAAAAGCTGCGTCTTATCCATTCAACCATCATTTGATTGAAGCATGAAAATAATTGGAAGTTAATGGTTTTGTTCATAAGAAACAGAACTAATTATACTCTGTGGAAACTTAGTTACTTATTGGGATAACTGTAATAAATTATATAGATATGTATTTATATATCGGAAGTTAGACATTACTTTCCAATTTGTTACAGCAATATATAATATTAAAATTAGACTATCATTTATTTTTCAAAACTTTTTAATATAGCATAATCTCAAAATCTTTTTTTATCAAAAAAATAGTGTATGAAAAGATCATATTCCTTTTCAACAAGTATTTAATAAAAAAAAGTGTATAGTAAATTATAGAAAAGAGGCTTGATTGAGACTCAACTGCTTTTCATCGCTTGATAATTCAATTAATATCTTTATTATTTTCTCCAAGCTTTTTATTGAGACCCAAATTAACACCCATGTGTTTCTCAGCGATAACAATTGTATCGCTAAACCCTCTAGACTCTCCTCGTGTCGTAAGAAAGACACAAAAAATCAGTCTTAATGCAGAAACTACTCCCTGATAAGTAAAGCCATCAAGGCTCACTAATCCTATTGGGGTGAAGGAAAGGACTTATAATACCACCATCACAGGATCAAAGAAGGCCGCAGATTTTCATTTTCTTGCCCATTTTTCGCTCCGAAAACTTTCAAAAACTCGAGGAAATGAAGCTTCACATTGCGGGCTTTTCGTGGAACAGTGATGTCTCTATTAATTAGAAATCATTTCTTCATCATAAAGTTATCAAATGAGCACTAATATCTCCAACTTTATAAATTATGTCACTCAAAGTATTCATAGGAAACTGCGGTAAATGGTTATAAATTTGTTAACATTATAACATATAAACATATATACATAGTTACAAACATATATACAAATACACACATATATGTGGAAATGTGAAAAACCGAGGAGATTTCAGTTATGGCTCCATTCAAAAGACATGAAGTCAAACGTATATGAACTTTGATGTTAACTAAGACTAAAAACGAACATCTTTACAGTACAATAGCATTTCATTGAATGCTCACAAAAACACACTTCTATCAACAAATTTTCCCAAACAGCGAGTTATTACGTGAATATTTCCCATAAGATTAATAGTTTAGTCAGCGTTATGCAGCAATTTAGACATTGGAGGAGTAAACTTTTTTTGAGACAGTTAGAAAATATGGTCAGTGGAAAAAAAGTTAGTATTTATTCTTGAGTTAGTATTGAGAGACTGATAAAAGAATTGAAATCCCGAACACTCTTCAAATCTGACATTTCATAGCTGGGAAACTGGGTATTAAAGAATGGGAAAGGCAAAAAGGAGAATTTTAGTTAGAATGCGTTTTCTGCTCTCAAACTCCTAAAGTATCAATTTTCCGTTTTCAAACCTTATTATTTACTTATTTACTTTTTATAAACAAAAAAATATAGCAGTCTCTTTAATAAAATGCCATACTTAAAAAGTCTAATAACAGAATGATGAAGAAAAGAGAAATTACTCTCGATTTATTTGGTATTGATCTTCCACATTATATTAGTGTTTAATTTCAGGGTGTCCGTTTGCCGTATATTTTACAAATTTGTCTTAAAAATATTCTACTTGAAATGGCAAAATAAACTTGGGCGTTATCTCAAATTGAAATCTCAAATGGAATCTCTTATTAAATCTCAAATGGAAATATGTCCCCTTAAATTCAAAACAGCCAATCTTATTAAATTAATTATTAACGAGTTTGCATTTTACGTCTTTTCA
>CM063503.1:123089636-123162136 GCA_032207245.1 Pardosa pseudoannulata | reverse complement strand
TGTTTGCTAGCTAAGTTGTTTGACAGGAAACTGATATAATCCTGACTCTCTTAAGCGAATCGTAAGCTTATATTCCCAGAAAATTACTAAATACATCATTTTCGCGATTTGTCAGAGGTGCAATTGGTCACTCAAACTTGCAAAATTAGCGGCCAGGGTCCAAGAAGGGTAATATCAGTTCCATATTCTCAGATATTGAATTTTTTTGTCAAATTGTTAATATAAGTTTACGATTACCTGCTATGCATTATTACATGATGTGTTAATGTGCATAAAAAAAAAGATATGGGATATTATTTGTAGATTAGTTTGATATTATTTATAGATTTCTTTCAATCTAATATTTATAAATTCCTCAGGTTAGTATCAACTGAGCACTTTGTTTATGTATAAAATGCAATTCAGATGTCGATTAGACACATTGAATCGCATACGGATTTCCAATGAAGCCAGAGTGCTGTTTGCGTTCATGGTAAAGGTTTCATTCAAATAAAGTGACATACATACTAGCAAATGAAGCATGTAGGGGATATATATATATATATATATATATATATATATATATATATATATATATACAGTGGACGCTTAATGTGATCAGTTTGGGACACCGTGATTTTGATAACAATAAACGATATGCATAATTAGATATATTTACCCCCCCCTTTAATTCACATGAACTAAATTACGAACACGAACTATTTATGTATTGTATACTATTCTTTAAAACATAAGAATTATATACATAATTTAAAAATTGACTGTCAATTGTTAACTGTCTATAGTTTTTTCTAAGAAGATCTTTGATAAATTGTTCGTAATCATAATCAGCCTGTCATAACGATTTAGAATTTCGATCTTTTGTTTTAATGTTAAATCATTTCGCTTTTTGGCTTACATATAGACAAGCTGCATGGAGGCGAGGAAAGCATAAAATGTGAATACACTCCTTCTCAGTTCCGATAAGAATATGTTGCCTTATGCTTATCTGACAGGAACCGACCACCAGCAGTGTGTGCGTATTTCTGAAAAATTCCAAGGACGGGTAATCAATCCCTACTTCTTTGTTTATTCCCCATTTATCCCTAGGTGGAAGAGGGAGAATTTAAAAAAATTCGAACAACATCAAAAGGAAAGAAAATAATAGGTTCCTTCTGAATACATTGGGAATATTCCTTTGCCTGTTAAAATGAGGTTTGAAAACTGATTACATTAACCGATATAAAGATCACAGAAAAAAATAATTTTAACCTATAAATGAATAGAGAAAATCAAGACCAATTGATTTCGATAACAATAAGCGATTGATAACATTAACCGCGATCACATTAAGCAGAATCCACTGTATATATATATATATATATATATATATATATATATATATATATATATATATATATATATATATATATATATGACAGCTTATCACTCAATTTTATCTTACAGTTTTATATTATTTTATGTTAAATTCTATATATTACTAATGGGAATAATTTTGTTTTAATATCTTTATTTGCAAATTCCACAAATTTATTAGTGCTTTATGTTTCGGTCTTTGTATTAGCTAAAACAAAATTAAAAGACGACCTTTAAACATATTGCAAATATCTCATGTTGGAAAACTCGGAATTATGTTTGAAATATCCCCAAATCCCAGAATTGTGAATTAGGCTCGGAATTCTATTCCCTATGCACGACATACTAAGATTATCATTGTTAAAACAAATCAGTGAAGCAGCAAAAGATTAGGATAAAGACATTATTATGTGAAAATTACGTAACATATGCCTTTTTATGTAAAGTCTATGTTAAAATTAATTCAAAAACGGATAATGTGAGTAGATAATTTCATTGTTCCTAATAGATATCAATATTTCCATGATAATACATTTTTAATAAAAGCTTTTTATTTAATATAAAAACTTTAATGTGCGTATTTAAAATTCACATTTAAGTTTTTTAACACTGTTATTGTGTTTAATCTATATCCTACTTTAGTGAGAATAAATTTACTAGTTTTAAACGATGCATTTAGACGATATTTTTGGCGGCATACTGAAAGCACAAATCGTTTCTCTGTTTGCTTGAATTTTCTGTATACATACAACACATAAATGCACTTAGTGAAAGAAATGAATTGTACTAAAAATGCGCTGGATGAATTATATCTAATATCAATCTTATTTTTATATGTAAATTGTTCAAAGATTGTTAGCAGTATAAAAAAGTAAAAGGAATTTGCAAATAAGAGCTATGTTTTTAAATGCCATTTTGATATAAAAATAAACAAGGCCAATTTTTTAAATATATTTATATATGAATTAAATTCTAGACAAATAATTTGCATTCTAATGCAACTTTCCTGCATTCTAAGCTAAGTAAAATATGCTTCTGAATTATATCCTGATGTGTATCTGACACTTACAAAAGGCTTTTAATATCTAGTTGTCATTTACACGAACGTAATTCTTCATATCATGAACAAATAATGATTCCGTAGGGCTAAGACAAGTCTATATGGACAGTTATTAAGCTGTTTCCAGCCAAAAAGCATCGTGATATCTCTGGTTGGATGAGTCACGTATAGACGAGCATTGTTGTAAATTAAAGTGCTTCCTTTAGGTAGGATGTCACTAATGAGGAGCAAATCGATAGGGTGCTGACATTTCCAAAATCTGATATATGATGATATTCTCCGGTATTTAAGTCTGTGAACTTAAATACCACTGCTGCCATGGCTGTATGTAGCTGTTTAGAATTGCTTTTAAGCAATAGGTCTAGTTTAGTAAAATTACACAGTAGCATTTGAACCTAAACCCAAATAATCGAAGCTGTCACAAGTTTTGTCTGGGATTGAATGACGGAACTAATTGAAAGTCTCAAAATATCTGCATGAATTGATTGTGTTATACCTATGCAATACATTTACAATGCAAACAACTAGAATGTTCCACTAGACTAGAATACAAGTCTATATGAGCAGTGAATAAGGTGTTTCCAGCCAAATGCATGCATTGATTGTGATACACCTATGCAATACATTTACAATGCAAACAACTAGAATATTCCACTAGACTAGAATGAAGTCTATATGGGCAGTGGTTAAGGTGTTTCCAGCCAAATGCATGCTTTGATTGCGTTACACCTATGCAATAGATTTATAATGCAAACAACTAGGATGTTCCACTAGACTAGAATGAAGTCTATATGGGCAGTGGTTAAGGTGTTTCTAGTCAAATGCATGCTTTGATTGCGTTACACCTATGCAATAGATTTATAATGCAAACAACTAGGATGTTCCACTAGACTAGAATGAAGTCTATATGGGCAGTGGTTAAGGTGTTTCCAGCCAAATGCATGCATTGATTGCGTTACACCTGTGCAATAGATTTACAATGCAAACAACTAGAATGACTAGACTATAATACAAGTCTATATGGGCAGTGAATAAGGTGTTTTCAGCCAAATGCATGCATTGATTGCGTTACACCAATGCAATACATTTACAATGCAAACAACTAGAATGTCCTCATACGCAATGCACATAATTTTTCGGGTTGATATACATTTCTTCAACTTCACATGTAAGAAGCCCTTTGTATGTCCTTGTCTCCTTCAGAACTAGTCTAGTTAATTTCTCTTGGCAGTTGTGTAGCTCCATATTGAAAGTTATTCATCCTAACAGGTATAGTTAGGAATACTGAGTGTAATACAGAAATTTCCAATTCTTTGATCTTTTTCTTGCACTTTAACTGTCTAATTTATTGTTATTTCAAGCTAAAACGTTTAAATACAAAAGGAAATGATTATGTGCAATAAAACGCTGAGGTAACATTGAAGTACAACAAAATGCTGAAGCATTTTATTGCATTTCATAGACTAATGTGTACCGCACAATAAATAAAAAATATTGCCACATTTCAAACAAAGTCTACCGAGCTCCATGGCGCAATGGTTAAAGTCATGGGCTACGAATCGAAATTCTCAGGTTCGATCCTGAGTCGGGACAAATGCATTTTCGTAAGTTAAAGTTCGATTTGTAGAGTAGTCAAGAAGGCTTCTAAATTATGCAAATTGTCTGTTACATTAATATAAATCTAGAAGGTTCTGTTACCATATAAAATCGTCTGTTAAAACTGCGAGCGGCAGTTGTTGTTTGAGTACGAGCTAGGTAGCTTGGCATTTAATAAATGGTGTTATTTCTTAAACTTGACTCTTCATTGTGTGTCACCAGTACTTGTGTCCACGTGTTAATAAATATAATAAAGGTTTTGTTCCATACGATGTGATTTTTTTCCATAAATCATCAATACTTGGAATTTGAATAGCAATATTTCCTGTTATTGAGGTTAATAAGAAAAAATATTTTCTTCTAAAATTCCCGACAGAAAATACTACATTAAAAAATTACTTTTCTTACAATGAAACAAAGGATTTCCTTAAATACCAAACTTATATAAAGTCGTTTCAAATGAGAATATTAAAATCCTAGTAGAAAATCTTTAAAATATAGTCACAAATATATAAAAATAATTTTCTATAATTATTTTTATTAAAAACTGACAAGGTAAAACAACCAGTACAAAATATCTGAACAAAGCTGAAAAAATTTAAGTTTTAATCGTAAATTGGGCATTTCAAGACATTTGTAAGTAAGAAATATTTTAAATAAATATCGGATATATTTTTGACTCATTCAAATACCATTTTTCAATTTTCAATGAATATTAAATTTCTGTTACTTTAATATCTGATCATTCTTAAAATAATGTTTCTCAATTATTAAAATAATATCTATATATTTCAAGCTTGGGGAATACATTCTACAAAACAAAGTATTAATATTTAATTTGTATTGCTCACAAAACAAATTAAATATTAATACTTGATGTGCTGAACTATTTTCATTTATAAGAAATATGTTTAATTAAGCTAAAAAAAGTCGAATTTTCTATAATTAGTTGTTGACAAAGTTTAATTCTACATGAACTGACTAAAAAGTTGTATTTATGGGGTACAGGAAAAAATAAACATTTTAATTAGAAATAAATATTCTAAAATTAAATAGTTGTTCTACATAACATCTGTATCCAACGACATATGATTCAAATAATCATGAGAAAATAAATTGATAATTTATACAACATTTTGTATGGTATTAATTAAAACAAAATTGAAGAATGTTTCAGTTAACTATGAAGAATAAGCATGTTTGAAAAATCTCTTTTAACATCATTTGGTGTTCTGAAATAGAATCATAATTAAATAATTAGAAATACCGAGAAGGTGTTAAATTTTTTATTAGTTTAATTTATCTACAACAATCCGATTTATTAATACACTCTTTTTATGATAGATAAAATTGCAAAGTTTCTGCAATTTCTTAGTAGAATCTTAGTACAGTTTTTTAGAAGAATAACACCATCATACAAAACTAGATGCTTTCATGTGACAAGAATAAAAGGGAAACTTTAATATCGTACATTAAAATTAGTTCTGCAATGTAAATCAATTTAAAAAAGAATAAATTAATTCATGTTTTTGAGAATAAACAAGACAAATAGTAAACTGTCAATGAAGCAGTGCCCTTTAACCATACTCTAAATTTATATTGTCGTAAAAGAAAGTATAATTTCATTAGTTGTGTTAAAAAGTCAGCATTGAGTTTTGGAAGACTTTAAATTAATAAAAAGTCAAATTGATATCGCCTATATAGCTTACATTTTGATATGACAGGTATTCCCCAAAAGAAAATTAAACACTCTTGTCAATTTCTATTTTCAAAAATAATTTGTACTTTAGCTGTATGATAAAACATGCATATTAGAACTAAAACTATCATAGACCATAATAAAACAATGACTCTATTTTTCTCCCTTTTCTGTGAATAATTATATACAGTTTTGATATATATCATATATTGTTTTTTACAAATCCTTGATGATTAAAAGGAAATGAATTTTACGAAGTCAACATTTGTGGGAAATTTATTATTGCACGCATAAAAATATATTTTAAATAGTGCTACAAACCTTAAATATATTTCACATCTTACTTATCCTTGCAGTGTGCTTCCCGTTGTAAAATATTTCATATAGTTTAGTAAAGCTATTTGAAAAAGAATTATCCGTATATGAATATAATAAGACTGCATTTCATGGTTTATTATAATTTTATATATTTTATATCTCTATTGAAAATTCATTATAATTATTTATTTCAAATGTCTTAAGAGGGAACAAAATGTCTTTAATTCAGTTAATAAAAGTACGAATTTATAACTACTCCCTTGATAATGTTTTGTTTAAATAAAGCACAACAAACAATATATAGTGAGATTATAGTTGCAGTGCGCTCATTTAATCATAATGCAATGAATAATTCGGCCTCTTATTAGCATAATTTTTAAATATTTTTTGATTAACTTCATTCACCTGACATTTAAAAATATCTCAGGACATACGACGAAATCAGAATTATTTTACGAAATCAATTTTACATTTAAATTGTATTTTTAAAAGCATAAAACGTAAAAATTTACAAATATTCTTACTCAACTCCAAACTCTTCACACAACCAAAAAGCCGCGAATTCATTTTAAACCTTAAAGATTGCATTGAAGTGTTACTGACAACAAAAGCGAATTTAGTCTTCTTTCAGAATGTATACGCTTCTAAAGTACATATCAAATTACAACTATTATCTTCATAAATTGTATGAATGGGCCCTTAAATCTTTAGAGATCATCTTTTGAAAATCTTTTGAGAGCTAATTTAAAAGCCTCGTAAAAAACGTAAAACTTATAATAAAAATTTTTACTGGCATATGAAACCATGATATACATGGTAGTTGCTAGAAACTGTAAAAAATATGGATTTTTTTTTCATCTTCAGTTTTCTCTTGTCGAAAAAATAAAAGAAACACATCAAAACTCTTTTCAAATACGCTGAATACAAAATCATATGTTTTGTATTTTTATATCTTGTAATATATCTGTCTTTCAATTAAACTATTAAAAAAGACTTTTTTTCTCAGATTCTTTATTAAAAGCTTTCGCTTATTCACACCTCTATATTCTTTGTTTATATAATGATGTAAGTTTCTTGTTAGAACTATTCCTTTTCCCATTTAAAACTCTCTCATTTAACTTTTATAAAATCCTAGCCTTCTTTAATTAGACATGACAAAGTAATACTTATATGTAGGCAAGAATGACAAATTGGAAGAAATATTTGTACATAAGAGGGGGGATGTTGACCTCCCTTTTGCAGCAATGTACTGTGTCCCATCTCCGTCTCTCAGGGGCATATAAATGATAGCTGTGAAATGCAAACTAAGAAGAGAGACTGCTGATATCATTATATTCCCTTTCTTCTAGTAAATAAACGATATTAAGCCTAGATGTTATTGATTATTACCAAAACCCAAAAACTGAGGGTTCAATATTTCCGGGGTCTGAAACTCGTTTTCCATATCTTTACCACAATGAAAACTTTTTTAGCAACGAAAAATTAAACCCCCTGGTTCAATTAAAATAAAACAATTAAATAAATAAATAAAAATATCATAAATGAAAATAAATAAAAAATGAAATTATGTTGATTTTACTTTAGATGTCAACAGATGGGGAAACGCTGATTCGGTATGGAAGCTCCTGAGTTACGTGCCATTTATATACTGAGTATAACAAGTAGAGTACAATATTATAGAAATGAAGGAGTGGGTAGAATAAAGAAAAATAATAATAAATAAATAACAATTAACGATTAATAATAGCTAATGTCAATAGCAGGTAGGAAGCCATATCCTTTTCGAAATATAACTAACGACTGGGAAAAATTCTAGTAACTGCGGTGTTGGTTAACTTAGACTTAGCTTCTTGAACAAGGGCAAAAGATATATTGTTTTCTGATGATGCTCATATACGCAAAGGTGGATTGATTCATAACATACTAAAACAAATATACATGTACAAAACTCTTGAAAAGACACTTGATGATTAACTTAAAACTAATAAAACTTGGATATACTCAAAATCATTAAAACATAAATAACATTATGTAACAATGAGTTACATTGCTGAACAACGCCAGCGCGGGAGACTGACCCAGGGACGAGGGTGATGTTAGTGATCCCCTCTTTGACCCCATTGGACAAGAGGGGTGGCTAACGCGGGTTAGTCGTCTTTGGCCTTAGCCACAGCAGCTTTTTTTTTTTTTTTTTTTTTTTTTTAGCAGATTTGAATGCTCCTTCGGAGGAAAAAAGACGAAGCGAAGAGAACTTCAGCAGAGGCAGGGAATGATCAACTTTTTTTTGTCCATCTGAAGATAGCGTCATCAGCGGGAATTCCTTCCATATTTCAGCCGTTTACGGCGTCTCCATATTAAGATTGAATATATTTTATTTCCGTCACTAGATTGTGCAAAATTAGATTTATAAATAAAAAAACGCTGCAAAACGGTAAGTCTTCGCTCATTTGTATCGGGTGTCTTAACTCTTTGTGTTATCTCAACAAGACCTGCTGTAAGTCATTGGTACGTAATACGTTATAAGTAAGTAAATAAAGAAAATAAATTACAAATATTATATTGATACTGGTCCATTGGATCTATAATATTTTCCTGGGGGTGAAAGGAAAAATTTTTCCTTCCCTACTGTAAATGAAAATTTCACTTCCCTACTGTAAATTATATGTAACAAGAGCTTTCATTCTGCCCAATAACTACCAGTCTCTTTTGATAAATAGCAGTACAATACTGGTGCATTTTTATAATAAGCCATCTATCTTTACAGTAACTAATCATAACCTATATCTTCAAGATAGAGTATAGTGAGGTTAGATGCATTCAGCAAAAAGAAAGTCTTGATAAAAAAGAACAGCAGTGAAAGTAATCATGATGTTAGTGGTGATTATATTTTAAAAGATCCTAATTTTATTGTAACTTTTCATGACAGTGGGGTCATCAAAAATATTTGTGCAGGTAAATTTTGCAGATTTTATGTAGCTATGTTTAATGCTTTTTTCTGTATCAAAAGCATTAAACATAACTAATGCTATGTTTAACTCATAGCATTAAAAATAGTGTTAACTATGTTATTATAGCTATTATAGCATAGCTATGTTAGCTATGTTATTATGTACTTAGAGTTAAACATGTCGTTTGTAGTAATTTACCTGCTGTAATGTAAAATGCTTATTAAGGTTATCTTTTTTTCTTTATACATTATTTCATTATTAAGCATTGGGTGAATGATATTTTTGCATTTTTACAATGTTGACGCTGCTTGCACTCATTATTTTTCTTGTGTGGGAAGATTTGAGAGTTACTACTTTTTACATAATTCTAACTTATTCAATTGGAATTATATCATTTCATTTTGAAATTAATGAAAATATAGCACAGGCTCCTTACACATAACTAATTTGTACAAAATAGAAAGTACATAATTTTTCTAAATCGAATATAAATGAAACAGGGTCAACAAGCAATATGTATTTATTTGTTTAAATATTGTTAAACGTTACACCTTCCATATTTCGGAGATACCACAGCATGAAGTTGTCATGTAAAGAAGCACAGAAAAAATTAAAGCAATGTCAAATTCCAGGAAAATGAATTCAAAATGCAGCCCCGTGGGACAGGTTTCGATTTGAAATCGGCCCAAATGGGTCAAGATTTTAGATGTCAAAAATATGCTTCGATAAAATTGATAACAATGAGAGGCAGAATTTATTTTTTACATTTTGTAAGCTGCCTGATTGCAATGTAGAAAACAGCTCTATTTTTTGGTTAATAAAAATTGAAAGTGGAAAGCATAGGTAATAATTGTCACTCTATATTACCATTTGCAAGAATTTTGGATAGCGGAGTCATGTGGAACGTATTAATAATATTGTTATGCATTTAAAAACTACTTCTAAATTACCTCTTGGTGGATTAGTTCACCATGACTCCCATTCTCTTAAGTACACAAACAATAAAGTTACTTATTCATTCACAGTTTTTACATGTAAAATATATAACGCTCATATATATTGTTATAGTGTATTCTTCTGTATGTTACAATTATAAATGTTGATTTTATTGCTACTTCTCTTAAGGAAAATTTAAAGAGGGTCTTTAATTCAACAAATGATAAGCAATATTTTTTTTTAATTTCAGTTCAATTTGAAATATTTAAGCATGTAAGCTTAGGGAATTTCAATTTGAAATATGTTTTAGTAAATATTTTATGAAAAAAATATATTTTTTACTTTTAACTACCATTATGTGTGTTATAATATACCGCCCCTCAGGGTTTCATACGTATATTTCCTCTAATTTGCACAATTTATTTAAGAATCATATCTTTCTCCAGTGATTATGTTACAATAGTAATATGTTTCATTTTCATTGGTTTTTTAGAGTGTAGAATCTTCTGTTAACACTTTTATAACACTTCTGTCTGTATGAGTATCTCTTTTAATAGATAATTGACTTTTAATAATTTCAAATATTGTAATTGTTTTTAAATCTCATTGCAAATTGCTTCAGTTCCCATTAGTATTAATCAAACACGATTAAAAGTAATCAGTTGTTAAAACAGTCGATTAAACTAACGGGTAGAAGATATTTGCAATTTAAAATAATATTTCTTTTTAAGATGCCTTAATAATTTTAAAAAAAATTAAGTTTCTTAAATTTCGGGATACCTAGACAAGTTTAAAATCATTTTTAAATGTATGACTCTAAACATCATATTAAAGATTTGAAAAATAGTACCATTTTAAAAATCAGAATTGTAATTTCTGAAAATATTCTTTAAATATCTTCAAATGATAAAATCTTTGTTTTTTATTCTCATTAACTTCATATAATTTACCAACGATTATTAAAATATTAGAATTCAAACGTATAAACAACTGTCGACATTAATCACATATTTTATGGGAATGTTTACTGAGAAATAGAGGAAGTCATAAAATGTTTTACGCTCAATTTCAGTGACTTTCCATAAATATGCATAAACAGTACAAGAGATGGAACGCAAAAAGAACGAATTTGTTCTATCTACAGCAGTTTTTTTCTTTCGAATCCATTCGTGGCATAAACTTCTGAATTTTTGATTGAAAACACGTATCATAGCCGTTTAGAATGCTTCTAGCGTTAGTACCGTTCCATGATTCATCAGTTTCTACGCTATCTTTAAAATCCAAACGACTGCTATATTCAAAAATTTCATTTTTTATTTCAGGGCAGTTTGATAAAATTTACTCACCGTTAATGCTAAAGAAATGCCTGTGGGTCATAGGAATAAGCCTAAAAAATCTTTTCAAACTTTAATCATGTTGATACCACGTAACCACTGTTTAGTTTAATGATAAGTAAGATGATTATATATTCCTATCGTTTTTCCTAACTCTTGGAAATATAACAAAGGAAATTAATACAGCAAGAGTTTTTTTATAAGTAATAACATTTGTAGTAACTAGTTATTTGTTACACATTACATCTGTTAAATGATTTCGTACATTTTAATTGCTGTAACAAACATGAAAAAATTTCCATTTATCGTACGATTCTGCAATTACTGTTTCATACCTTTCGACTGTGATGAACGTTACACAAGATAGTGCATAGATATTATAACTGATGAATAGTTACTTCATTTAATACATCAATGTATGTTCAAACCAAAGTTCATTATAATCTGTCCAGACTATCTTGAAATAATAGAACAAATCTGAAAAATCTGTTAATTTTAAATACCATTGTAATTTTTAGTAGTTAACATATTTCCGATGGTTAGTAACTAATTTCTCGCCAAATTTATATTCGCAATACATTTAATTTAAATATGCAGTTTGACAAACACGTATCCATTCATCACAAACCATTAGGAGTACATAAAAATAATAATATTTTTTCGATGATAAAAATACATTTTCTGTACCTCAATTTTGGGTAGAAAATTGAAATTTAACATAACAGTATAAAGGTGGAAATTTTGGTGTCACAGAAGCCCCTATATACTACTCACTTATCATCAGTTTTGAACAACAATGATACTTTTCAGTTATAAAATCCCTCATTTTGATGAAAAAATAATATTGTGAAAAAAAGAAAAATTTATAAACAAATATCAATTATAGTATATATAATAAATAAAAAAGTAAAAGTTATAACAACTAAATTCACAAATATATGTTTTACTTTCCTAAGTTTGTATACTCTAGAATAAGCTATTCAAAAATACACAAAGCCCCCTTGAAAGAAATTTTTTCATGTTTTTTACTATGTTTTATATATTTATGAAGATTTTCAGGAGATAAATGTTTACCTCCATATAACTTTTATAATATAAAGGAAGTTTTAGAAAAACTAGAATAGAATATATTATAAAATATAATAAAAATTTGACAAAAGAATATAGATTCTTGAAGAAATATATAAAATATTTGCATATAATAGTATAGTACAAAATACATGGATCAGAATTAATCGCTATTAGAACATATTACATCGCTTTACAAAGAATACTATATCCTTAACAAAATTAAATGTGAAAAAGTTAAAAGAAAACAAATTATGAAATTAATTTAACTTCAGTTAAAAATCAAATAGGGGGTACGTATCACTCCCTAATGATTCAAGTTTAATATATAAAAGTATAAAAAGTTTCGATAACCTATGTCTTACTAATCAGATAGGTATTGCCTAATTTTAATTTTTGTGAAATAAACCTGAAATATAATAAATAAAAAATTGAAGAATTGTAACTTGCAATGACAAAATGAAACCTTCTCTAACTCATAAAAATATTTAATATTAACCATACCTGAATATTTAAATATGTATTTTTATTTATTATTTACACTTATTGATTTATTAGAAAGTTCTTCCAAGGGTTTTCAGGGTAACGCTATTTTTGTTCATCATAATTTCACAATTACAAAATCTTCAGACTTTTTATTAATTTTTCTTAATATTGTCAGATTACACTTCTCTGCATTTAAATTTTTTTATTTAAATATTTTGAGATAACTTCTGAGACTATTAAACTCTTCCAAGTATTTAGAAACATTTTTTAAAGTTTGAAAATATGCACATCTTCCTGATATAAATTATATGCCTTGTCTAAAGTTTATATTTCCAAAACATTTTACTACTTAAATTAGTGTTGCACATATAATAACTGTAAATTTATTCTGCTACTATGTATTTAAATGCATTCTTCAGATAATTCTGTATAGATTTCAGATATGTACTAATTTATTTTATTACAGTTTTCAGTAAAGAAACCTTCAGATGAAGCTTTTCGTAATTATCAGCCATGAATATCTCAGGTAGTTTTGATATCTAGAAATTTTACACCAATTTACAGAATCTCCATTTATAAGATTAATGGACTCATAGAGTTTTTGAAATACTGAGATGAAATCTTAAACTACATTATCTTTAAATTTAATTATAAGGAGTTATGTGTAATGTTTGATACTTTGAGAATAATTTCTAATTAAAAAGTCTTCTCTAATAAGATCTTTGTTTAAACGCGAATGTTTCGAAACATTTAACAGTTTACTATTTTATGTAACTTCATATCATAAAAAAGGCTTGTAAACACTCATCTTATTTTCATCTTTTGATTGTTTAACAATATTGACTTTTATTTCATTGTCCTTTTCAGAAAGAATGATTGTGAAACAAGTACAAGTATGAACATCTATGAAATCTTTTGTTAGTACACTTTCCCATTTTCTAATATTAACACTAAAGATTCAAGTTATACAATTATTGTATCTTTAACAATTTTTATTATTCTATCTTTAGAGTGATAAATATAGTTATCTGATGAATATAAATAATTTTTATCTTCTCTCTTAAAGGTGTGAATTCAACACGTGTTTCACAAATCAAATTAAAAAAAACTCTCATCTTAATTTTTTTCATTAGAGTTCTTTATCTCTTTTGAATTTTTATTATAATTTTTCAGCTTCCCAAAACATAATTTTATGAATTAACATTCTGATCATTGGTAGGATTTTTACTATTTTTTATATTTTATTTCCCATAACTACTATTATAAAACTAGTACCAGAAGGGGAAATAGAGGCTCCTGCTTTAACTCATCATCAAAAAGTGGATAGTAAATAATAGTTTATTTATACTATATTTACGGTAAGTATTTTTCCTTCTTTTATGTCTAATATATATATATATATATATATATATATATATATATATATATTATATATATATATATATATATATATATATATATGGTAGCCTGGCTGACATCGAGCACCAGGTTCAATGCGCGCATCGAGGAAGCGAAGTTCTACTTTTACGGTATGGCAACAACCCTCCCGAGTGGAACGCCGACATTGAAGGAGGCCTGACGTGAGTTGGACGGTACCAAGTGCAGACGGCACTTCTCGATGACCGATTGATCGCCAAGACGGGCGCTGATGTTATGCCAGATGTGCACTGATGTCCAGTTTTATTTTAATTGTCCCTAGACACCATATAATTTGTAAATAATTTGAAATAGTTTCATTAAATAAGTTCTTGTTAGTTAAGCTTTGTGCATCTTTTCCACCGTGGAAATAAATCTCCCATATATATATATATATATATATATATATATATATATATATATATATATATATATATATATATATATATATATATATATATATATATATATATATATTATATATATATATATATATATATATATTATATATAAATATATATATATATATATATATATATATATATATATATATATTTATATATATGCATATATATGCATATATATATATGTATGTATATATATATATACATACATATATATATATATATATATGTGTGTGTGTGTGTGTGTGTGTGTGTGTGCAATTTTTCTCCAGTAAAATAAAATAAAATAATTTTTTAGTTTATTTATTAATTTCTAATGAAAATTAATTTTTTAATGTTCTAGGAGAAGTGTAGTATTCCTGGTTAGAGAGATCAAAACCTATAGTAGGACAGAGTATTTCCTACCTTTAAAAGAGCTGCATATAATCTATTGTAATCATTTTTAGAAAAATCGGTTTCATAACTTTTTTGAGTATTTTCCTTTGTATTAATACTTAAATAACATTACAGCATATCCAATTTTTAAATATCATATTAATTTCTTTTGCAATGAATAACATATAAACTTACGACATAATCAGATGTGAGGTTATAGAATATTGTCCCTATATTTTCCAAAATACTAGACTTCCATGCTGAATTTATTCCAATAAACTATAATATTTTCACTATAATCTTTAAATTGTTCATATACGATATCAGTAAGCCATTTTTAAGCTTTGTTTTCACCAGTGTGGAGCATATTTTCACTTTTATTATTCTCAAAGTCCTTTTTGACTTTTATTATGTCTTAGAGAAATTAAAGTTCCGTTTTAAAGGAACACACATTTTTATAATTTTACTATCTTTGTAAACATATATCTCTTTAACTAATATTTCGTTACAATTTTTATTCAACTTGATTTTTTTACTACTTCATATAATTTAAAGACGCCTACATGATTCCATTTCGTTGGAAAAAGGTGTCTATCAAGTTTTTCTGAAGTATCTAGATAGAATAACATATTTGTGGGTTTAGATGTTTATATTTAGGAGTAAAATTATTAAATATAGTGTACAAATCAAAATTCATGTAATTTATGATTTTAAACCCATGTACTAGCTATACTACGTTTAGGTGCATAAATGTTCTGACAACAAATGTCGTATTTCCATCACCAATATTTTCTTTATTTTTTTTATTTTTGGTCTAACTTGGTGAAAAATCTTTGAAAATAAAGCATCATCCACATAACAAAAAGTAAATCATATTTAGAATTTTCCTTTCGATTTCTTTTATTTCAATCTTTCTCCTACACTACATCTTTAAACTAAACTAAATTTCTCGGCGCAGCAGCCCATAGGAGGCCAAGGCCTACGGTATCATCCGTTTCGTGACCAAGGACTCTGGGGGGGCGAAGTATATGTTTCGGTTAGGTGGTCAATCTTACGCGGAACCCCCAATGTTTAGTTCCCAAGCACTCCTCAGTTTATCTACCCACTGAAGGGATGAAAGGCTGAGTCAACCTTACCGAGCCCGGGATCGAACCTCGGACCTATGTCGTGAGAGAGCGAAGCGCTACCGCAAAGCCATTACATCTTTATATCTTACAAATTCTTTATTATGGTAATATTTAATATTTGTTAAATCATGAATATTTTTCATTTATTAAAGATCCAAAAATGACAGTAAAAGATAATAGCGTTTTGACTATAATATTTTAGGATTAAACGTTTTTAAAAGTGCAAATTTCTTTGTCTTTTTAAAAATGTCATTTAAACATTTAAATCATAGAAATAGAACTAATTAAATATATTTTTTACATATTGTACCATAAATTCCATACTTAAAATTATTGAAGTGCTATTTATCAAACCTCATTGCAGAAGAAATTTCAACAGCAAAATCTTTATATTTTTCATAATATTTTCGATTTGAAATGTTTAGCGTCATTTATAGAGAACTAAATTTTCATTATAAACACCAGGTTTTTGAGTAAACATTTAAAAAAATATTTTTAGGCTCATTTCTTTAAGCTTAAGTACTTCATACAGTATAAACCATATTTGACAGATATTAGTACGTTGAAAAAAAAACCTATCATTAAATTTGATCTTTTTACCAATGTGTAGAGATATTTCTCAATACGTTCAGGAGTAAACATTTTCTTTTATACCTTTATATTTATAATAATCAAAAGGATCAAAATATTAAACAAAATCGTTTTTATGATCTTTATAATAACAAACCCAATGAGTACCTGAACCTGTTGATATATCTAAATTAATGATACCATTTTCAAGTTTTTTTTATCTTCTAATTAATCTAAAATAAAATGGAAATACAGCTCTAAATCCTTTTTTCTTTTTCATATATTCTTTAATAACTTTGTTACTGGTCCCATGGTTAATAGACTTCTTTACCGAGAGACTTTTTATCTCTTTTACAACTTGAATCTTTTGTTTTGCATTGCGAACTACCTATTCCGATATGGAATGAATATAAAATAAAATGGAAATACACCTCTAAATCCTTTTTTCTTTTTCATATATTTTTCAATAACTTTGTTACTGGTCCCATGGTTAATAGACTTCTTTACCGAGAGAAATTTTCTCTTTTTTATAATCCGAATCTTTTGTTTTGCATTGCGAACTACCTATCCCGTTGATAATGCAGGAACTGTAAATTTAGCGTCTGTTAATAATGAAGGTTTAATTGCAACTAGAAACGATAACATACTTCGAATTGTCTCTACTTTTGTCTTACTTATAGTAATTATTTTTTTCATTACTAATTTAATTCATTAATGTTTTCGTTAAATAAATATCATAATTAGGATTTTTAAAAATTTATCAAATTATAATTTTTTTTCTTCTTTACTATAAGCAGAATTTATTTTATTTTTCTGCTTTCACTCAGGTGAACTTTTTTATATTTATATTAGGATAAATATAAGAAATTAAAATTTGATTAAAAGTTGTTTGCAATGCCTTTTAACATTTTCAGTAGCTCCTTTCTACATTATATAGTGTCATTACAAACAAAACGATTACTTTCTTTCACATTTAGTACTTAAAATTAAATCTTATGATTCCCTCAGCTTTAACTATTATTTTTCCTGCACTTTCAGAATAGTCAACCTTTATTTCCAGGAAAATTCTTGGGGATTCTGGAGGTGAGAGTGATATGTTCTTCAATAGCTTCTTCAATATTTTTTACCTCTTCTTTTCTTGATACTTCTTGTCTTATTAGATGGGAGTCTTTATTCTTTATTGATTTAATTACCTTCTTTATTGATTTAATGAAAGTTTTAAAAGAGTCATATCTTTCACTATAAACACCCAATTAATTTTCTATTTTTTCTTCATTCTTTATTCTTATTTCAATTCCTAATTTTATTATTTTTATATCATTTTCTAATATCTATGTACTTCTTAATCTCTTTATTCTTTCCAACTCATTCATTTGTTTTAGGCAAACTATTATGTACTTAAAATAAATTTATTTTTACTTGAAGTAAATGGATTGAAGTGTAAAAGTTATGTGATTGATGGGTTACTTAACGAAAATGGGATAATTAAAAGAAAATGCAAGAAATATGAGAAACAGAAAGTCTGAAATATAAAAATAAAAACTACAAGGAATCAGAAGAAGGAACAGATCTTAATCAATACTTATAATTATCTAAACATTCTTTTATTATTTTAATTGTAGATGGTTCAGCATCAGGTTTAATAAATCTTTTAGACTTTGATGGTTTATTTGTGTGTGCTAAAATATTTAAAGATACTTCACATTGCAAAAAAAAATAAAAAATGTGTGAAGGTATAAAAGGGTGTGGTGATTACGCAATTTTGGTTACGATTGACGTCATACGTCGCATATTAATGTCTTTTATATTTTTATTCTTTATAAAGTATTTTATGTAATGTATCCTGACATTTTGTAATATAAATTGATATTTATTCACATTTGTACAGTTTGATTATTGTAGTATTTTTGGCAGCACACCATTGTATGCCGCCTGACTACATAAGAGTCAGCGTGCCAGTAGCCCGGGGGCTCGGTTGTATCGAGGGTGATGATGTTTATTTGTTGTTTCTTAAATAAAATGCGTACGCCTGAAGTGAGTAGTGTGATTTTGACTGCACCATACAAATCCCTTCTGATAATGGATATATATACGTGGTGATCCCTGCAGTTACTACATTCATCATCGTCGAGTTAGAGCAGGGGCAAGATATTTTGAAACATAGGACTAAGATTAAAAAGAAAAATGTATTATATTTACATAATAAATACAAAAGAGGAGTAACGTTACCTTCGGATTTAAGCTATCTTATTTTAATAGATGACATTGATCCAGCATTAAAGAATATACTTACTGTAATATACTGTAGAAATGAAAAATATTAAAAAGTTATTGAGGATTTCATCAGAAGAGAAAATGGGAATGATTTTAGAAAGGGATTAGTTATATAATCCAATGTAACTATTAAATTCCTATTAATATGAAAATTAATTGTAAATATTTTATATTTTTGATCTCCTAACAGAAGACATTAGACAGATTATAAGAGAAATAGATGACAAACTTTAGAAGAACTTAAACAAACATATTATAAATGTGTTCAAATCAGTATGTTTTGTTGTGGTTTTAGAGCCATTTTATCCAAAAATGCGATAAAGAAAAAACTATAAAGCCTGTGTTATTAGCATAGAGGAATATTTAGAATAAAGAATATACATTTACAGAATGAGTTTCAATCTGTATCAAAAGATAAGCATGTCACTACCTGTAAGTTTACCTAGAGTGCATGGAACTTACTGCATTTGTTATCATTCCTCTTGTAGGATTGAGTTTAAGTGCAGGAATTGAAGAAGTTATAGAAAATATTTTAATATTTTAAAAATGAAAGAAAAGTGTAAGCAGTGTTATAATTTTTTAAATATATATTAAATTTACTAAAGGCTAAATCAATTTCTGAATATTCATAATACATGTGAATGATGTGATTCTATCATTAAATATGAAAAATAATCAAGTATGAATATTGAAAGCATTGTGTGCATAGGTATAGAAAGAGACATTAAAAAAGTACTTATAATAAACACTTTGAAGACTTTACTGGCAGATGAATTCCTTCAAAAGAGTTTTAATAATAATTCAATGTAACTATAGAATTCCTATTCATATGAGAAATAATTGTAAATATTTTATATTACTTGATCTCCTACCAGAAGACATTAAACATATTATAAGAAAAATAGATGACAAACTTTAGAAGAACTTAAACAAATGTATTATAAATGTGTTCAAATCAATATGTTTTTTTGTGATTTTAGAGCCATTTAATCCAAAATTGAGATACAGAAAAAAAAACTATTAAGCCTGTGTTAATAGCATAGAGGAATGTTTAGAATAAAGAATATACATTTACAGAATGAGTTTCAATCTGTATCAAAAGATAAGCATGTCACTACCTGTAAGTTTACCTAGAGTGCATTTGAGTTACTGCATTTGTTATCACTCCTCTTGTAGGATTGAGTTCAAGTGCAGGAATTGAAGAAGTTATAGAAAAAAATTTTAATATTTTAAAAATGAAAGAAAAGTGTAAGCAGTGTTATAATTTTTAACAATATATATTAAATTTAGAAAAGGCTAAATCAGTTTCTGAATATTCATAGTCCATGTAAATGATGTGATTCTATAATTAAATATAAAAAATAATCAAGTATGACTATTGAAAGCACCGTGTGTCTAGATATAGAAAGAGGCATTAAAAAAGTACTTATAATAAACACTTTGAAGATTTTACTGGTAGATGAATTCCTTCAAAAGAGTTTTAATAAAAATTATTTACATCTAATATGTTTGAACAAATCAACAATTTAAAAATAAGTCTAAAAGTAGACCTGAACTTAAGATAATATGGAAGTTTTTGGTTTGAAATATAATGATAAAATATTTTTAAAAAATATACAGAAAAAATAGTAATAAAGAATATAATGTAGAATATAATGTACTATTATTAAAATTATTAAACTTATACCTGAACAATATCAGAATATCTTAAAAATTATTTAGAATTTATGTTGGAAAACTGCAAAGAATAGTAGGTATTATTGTAAGCAATCCTAAATTAAATCAAAGTTTTCATCCTAAAGTGATGTCTACTTAAAAAGCATATGGGACGTATGTAGATGTTTTGATAAATAAAATCAAATACAAAGTGGTAGAAATAAAAACTGTCTGTTTGTTTTCAACGATTTTGAATTACCAAGTAGAGAAAGACATAAATGTAAAAGATACTCAAAGAAGATATCGCAAACAAAATTAGTATACCAAAAATGAAAATTACTGATAATGTTTGTTTACAAAGATCTACTGTAACAGCTCTCTAGCTATTCAAATATATGGACTTTTATGTGAAAAATTAAATCATAAAAGCTAACTAAAAATAAAAATATGTACACAAAAAGAAAAAAGATTATTACAAAAAACGTAAACCATAATATTATATAATATTCTCTTAGATATATCTAATTTAGGTCCTATTAAGGTTTTTGAAAAAATTTAGATAATTAAATATTATATTTTACAGACAGAATTTTAATGAAAGATTTAATGGTATTTACAAATATGCATTAATTTACTTATATAGTAATAGGAATACCTTGATGGAATTACATCTATTATAAGATTTTTAGGAAAAATAATAATTGTGATTATTGTTAGGTGAGTTATATAAGAGTATAAAATTAACAAGCATACATATGTATTAAAATACAATTGATGTATTACTAAAGCAAGTAATTGTGAAGGTGGAGAAATAATTTGTAATAACTGTTTTCAAATTAAAAAAAAAAGAAATGTTTTAAAAATTAACAAAAAGAAATTAAAAAAGAAATATTTTTCTGTTTGTGAAATACTATGGAAATGTCAAAAATGCAATATAAATAGCACAAGACGAAATCCTAAAGAACATAAAGGTAGTGAGAAAGAATGTAAAAATTTTCGAAGATGGGTAAAAATAATCAAATTCTATATTAAACGAGGAGAATATGTAAAAAGAAATGAGCTAAAAAGGTTAAATGTAGGGAAAAAGTGTAATAAATGTAAAGTGTAATGTTTTCAAGATATGCAGAAAAAGACATGTTACATAACGTTGAAAGAAATCAACATAGTGTAAACCTTAAAGTCAATCTAGTTACAAAATATAACTTTAATGGAGATGAAAATATATTTAAAAACCAAAATAAGAGTTGTAAATGATTATTTATTTAAGAACATTCTGGTTATATAATACTAACTCCCTGTAGGAAAGGCTTTAATTTTCAATTTTTAAACAATTACTGTTTTAAAAGTAAAATTAAAATATTTGCAAAATATTAAGGAAACAAACTCATATGGAAGCAGCTAAATATAAAATAAAATTTGTTGAATTTAGTAATTTTACGTTTATTCCCTTAAGAAAATTTCCAAAACTTTTTAGACTAATTTCATTCGCTAAAGTTTATTTTCCTTATCTGTTTAAATCTTCTAAACAACAAAATCGTGAAGAAATATATCAAAATAAATACTATTTTGAATATGATTGTATTATACTGCAGAAAAAAGTGGAAAATGTGATGAATGAATAATCAAATGAAGTCTTTCGGTTTAAAAAATAATTTATTGAATACTATAGATCTTTTACTGTACTGTAGGTAATTTAAGAGGAGGTTGTTTAGAAATGATAATATTATACTAAGAAATAGAAAATATAGATAATTTATATATGTTACTTTGTATAGGGATTGTACGGCTATATTTAGAAATTTGTTCTTACAATAGCTATAGAATACAATAGCTATAGATGGATATACTATTCAACAAAAACAGTACAGTAAAAATGAATTACCTGGTTTGATTACCTTTCGCAAAGTATGATATAACTATGCAACGGGCTTTCAATGCGGGTAAGAAAAACTAACATTAGGAAATAGTAGATGGATTTTATTATAATAAAACATATCAATTATTAAGGTTTTCTTTGTCATGGATGCTCTATATATTAAAGATAATCTATTGTAAATAAACAAAATCAAATATATGTGAAAGATTTATGTGATAAAAAAGATAAATATTAAGACAATAGATGCGGGGAATTTTTGAGAGAAGTTTTTTTTTCAATGTACGGGCAATTGGGTTTATTAGCATAGACCTACTAGAACTGAAATACTGCAGATTTTGTTGACCATTTTATTCTCGAAGAAGCACCATAGAGGTGAACAAAATGACTCCCTATCAAGGGAAACACAAAATGCATCCAAGCTTTATTCAGGAATTCAACAGTCGGGTTGAAGCACATTAACCGAACCACTATAAAATCCGGGTGGCTGTTTCAGATGAGAAACTTATTACAAAGCTCTAGGAAAGATATAAGAAGTATATACTTTTAAAACAGAAGATTCTCACAAATATATCTTGATTAAAAGATATCTTGATTTGTGGTATGTATGTAGAATACCTGTATTCATCTTAACCCTTTCGTGGGCCTTGGGAAGATTACTTCCCATATACATGATCTTACAAAATGATCCTGGGGGAAGCACAAAACTCATTATAACATATTGGTCTTGTTATTATAACAATTGAAAGACTAATTACCTCTTCAGTTTTGTGTTGTCATCTATTGTTCGATTATTGAATAGAATTCACACATCTGTTTTGAAAGATTTTAAAACGTTGTGTGGAAAATGAATGGCCCACGAAAGGGTTAATTCATTCGTGTAATTAACATTAACAAAGTGTACAGACTTCTGATTATGTTCCCACTAGTTTCTGATTGGCAATTATAAAATTAGTTTAAAGGTTTCCGGGACATAAAATTATACAATTACACATATTTTCTTTAAAATTTACAATCCCTTTTCAAATTATTTGATCCTAAATACGTGATTATACGAGTATTACTATACGTATAAAAATATCCATATTTTAAAATTTGAACTTAAATCCGAATCCTTAAAATTTAAATGCATTTTAATTTTGATATAACTTATGAATGAAATGAGCGTTTAATATAACTGTTATTTTTATGTAGATATATGATTATAAATTAATTAGTCTCCAGAATTCGTAAAAAATATAGATTGCGAATTTTTAATGATTCAAAAAATAAAAAAAACATATAATACATTTTTTGAGAGAGGGGTTATTTTGTGAGAAATATTTTGAAAACTATTGTTTTTATTTAAAAATTAAATCAAAGAAAATCTATTGAGGAATATCTGTACCCCTTTTGATCAATATAGTTAAAATAGAAGTCAACTTGAAATAACTTGACATATATATGCCAGCATTTGTCTTTCAAGAAATACTAACCGTTTATTACATATTACACTATTTTAAGCTCCTGTTAAGATTAGTTTAACAATAAAAATAATAATTACTACAGAATTTATTCAATATTTAATTAAATTTTATTTTTTCAGCATAATTGCTTAGCACGCATGATAGTTTTTTATTTGAGAATATTATTCAACGGCATTTGCCCTTTAAGAAGGAGGTGGTGCTTACTAAAATTGAATAAAAAAGTATTTTGTCTTGAAATTAGTATAGAATAATGTGGATTGTTTTATTTTATTTATAAAAGTCTCTAAAATTTAAGATTAAAAAATAAAAATGTGATTTTTTTCGGGTGTGTCTTAGACACCAAAATTACAATGCTTTGACGAAAGATTCTCGCAGTTTCAATAGCAGTTTATAATAGTCACAGTCTATAATAGTCTATAATAGTCAGTAACCAGTCTATAATAGTTTAACGCCGAAATATTTCTCATTTGAATGCAATTATTCGAGTATTTAGATATAAAAACTATTATAACCAATCTTCAATAAAGCAGTAACTATTTTGTCTTCATTTGAAATTTAATACCCAATTTTTCGATACAATTACTATGATTTTTGTTAAGAATTTTACTTACGTTTTATTTTATTCTATTAGGTCGCTAAAAGGAGTTTTTTATTGATAAAAACTATCCTTATTTTACTTGCAGAGCTTTTGAAAAATATCAGATATATCTATCTAAAACTAGATATCATGAAGCTTTTCTGTAAGTGCATTGAAATATACAAGATAAAATGATTAATCACCACTTATATTTTTAAAGATCATTAAATTAAATTTTATTACTTATCTGAATGTTCCTTTTACTTATAAGCAAAACTAAACAAATAGAAAAATATGTCCTTTAAAAGAATTAACAGAGAACGGGCTTCTAAATGTAAAGATCTGAATTTCGACTAAGAAGCGGTTACGACTCTTTGCTCAAATATAGGACAAAATAGGTACTTAACGCTGTTACTTTCCTTGTTAAGAGGATTCATTTATCTTGTCGCCAGTCAACCAGCCTATCGCGGTTGAGACACTGACTTGGCGATCCAGAAGAGAAAATATCATGAATGGATTCGTCTCTTTACTCCAATGTTTAAATGAAGAGACAGAGAAGCTAAAAGAATGAAATAGCATGTAAAAGTTTTACAATACCCATCTTCTGAAATTTAAGAATTAATAAGGAGAATAATTATCAGCTCTGCTAGGAAAAAGTATATCTAAGCTTAAGAAAAAGTAGTACCTTTCGAGTTGAAATGTCTCTATTATTACAAGCTATTTTTGATTCACTAAAAATAAAAATTTCTGCTCTATTTAGAATAAAAATTTTCTTATAATTAATAATTTGTTAAATGAAGCAATAATTTTATTAAAAAGAAAAAGTGCGTACATCAGTTGAAAAAAATATAAAATCCATTCGTCCGGAAATTAACTTTTGGAACATGTAAATTATAAACTAATTTTTATAAACTAGTTTCTGTAAAACATTGTTTTATTAATGCAAAAGAGACATTTTATTTTATAACATGATAAAGGATAACTTTTTGTATAAATTTGAATTGTTTTAAAGTTTAAAATAACAGATAACTTTAAAGTTTAATGTTTACAGAGTAAAAACTATTTGTTTCTAATTTGATTTAAAAATTAGTTTCTAATATACAGATTTCAAAAGTTATTCTTAATTAAATTTAAACATAGAAAATGTTATTTCAAGTTCTTTAAAGTGGATAAATTTTGTTATTAAAAACTTTTTTGGATTTATCGTATAACAAAAAGCTTTCCTCTTTTTAGATTGAACTTTTTACTAGTTTTTATTAGTTGTCTAGTTTTGGAAACATTTCGTAGTTGTGTCGTTTCGACAAGTCGTGTTTCAAAATATCATAAAAATATACAAAGGTTAAAAAAAATTTCCCCGTAAGATAACTTTTGAAATAGGTACAGAAGGATTAAATTTTTTCTAATAAATTCATGTAAAATGTCTGTTTTATTTTGTATGCTTTAAACTTTAAAAGCATCTGATATTTTAAAATTTAAAACTAAAATTGTTAAGAAATTGACAATTTAAAAACTAGACTTTATCATGCTTTAAAATAAAATATATCACTCGTATTCATATAATTGCAAAACAAAAAAGATAATTAGTTTCCACTTCTTAGAAAAGTTCGTTGCTTGTTTTAAAATTTCAAAGTTAATTTTGCAGTAAATAGATTTTTATTTGTTTCACTTCGAGTACATTTTTATGAATTTAAAAAAGGTGTTTCTGCACATAATAAAGCAAAAAAATTTGATAAAGACATAACACCATTAACAGTATAGAAAAAATGATTAAAAATATAACAGAATTTTTATTTTATATTGACTCAAATGTAGATTATTTTAATGAAGACTTTTTATCTCAAAAGCTATTGTGTTTTTTTATTCTATACTTTCAGGCTACAATGTGGTATTTTACTATTTACAAAATATATATTACGTACTGCAGATCCCAAAAAAGCAATACTTGAAGTAGGTACCTGATTAACTGATAATTTCTGATTAATTAACTCATCATTTCTAATTTGTGATTACCTAATTAATCTCATAATTTTTTTATCTTGTTAATATTAAATCTAAAGTTGTTTCTTAAAGCAATATTAAAAATAAACCCAACGTTATTTAAAACAATATAAGCATAACCACAAGATTATATAACAGAATACATTTAGCAATTTTAATTTGTTTTTGAATAAGGTAGCTTAAAAAATCATTCGTTCCTTGGATTAGAATTTTGAAATTCATAAAAATCTAAAACTCGTAATAAAAGGAACCTATTTTGAAAAAGTGTAGTATTTCTCAAACTGCAAAAAGATTTTCTTAAGTTACATTTTGTTTATGTTTCTATTTACCTTTTAGATAAAATAGTCTTTTTTTAGATACAACTTTAATTTTTAAAAATCTGTAAAGCATTTAAAAACTTTAAAAAACATAGAATAAATCCCCACAGATGTTTTAATAAATCGGGAAAAAATAGGATGCATTGTATTTTACTCTGATATATATCTTTTATGTACAGAAATTCAACTTAATAAGAAAAATCACGTTATACTAAAATGTTAATTTTATAGAATGTAATTATTCAAAAAGCTGCAAGAAAGTAGAAACTTTTTATTTGATAAACTAATTCTCTAAAACTTTATTTTTGTGAAGAGGATAATTGCTTAACGTGATTGGACCTCCCACAAGAAACAGTTCACCGGCTTGTATAAATTACACTCGGGACCTGACAGATCTCAGACAATTTCAGCTCTTTCAACTTTTTGCAAACAACAAAGATAACTGAAATTTAATTTATACCCGGGAATAACAAGCTTTGGGATTTAAACAAGTTAATCTACAACCGCAAGTGAGACTCCAGTGCATTAAGATAGATTTATTTCATGTGTTTCGTACAAAACCCCTGTTATTTCACTACCTCTAACTTCTCATACCATGTTTTAAACGTGGGAGAAACTACATCGTTATTTTTCAAAGTAAGCAAAATAAATCGAAACACTTGATTGTATGCATATATGTCTCTATAAGGAATACATTTATTTTTGTATGAATAAATATATATATATAAAATATAAATAAACGAATACAGATGCATACATATACACGTCTGTGTATGTGTGTGTGCGAGTGTGATACGTCATGGAAACAGCAACGGACTCTGGTGGCATATTAAGTAAACGATGTCTCGAAGTATATGAGGTAATCTAAAATTACCTGAAAAATTTAAATAAAACTATGGCAAAATTTGTTTCTCTCGAGCTACATTTAACAATGTAGCAGTCGACTTTTTCATTATTTTACTTCAAAGCCCAAAGAACTGTCTAAAACACACCCTTTTTCAATACCTGTGTGGTATTTAAATTTCCTTTACTACTATAAACTATTAGTATTTAATTTACGGATTTGTTTAATTTATTAAGTTTAAGCCTGAATTAAAAAAAGTATTATGTTCTATACTTTATATAACTTTATAATACTCTATGTAACTAATAATAAAATTTATAAAAAATATAATTTCTAATTTTCATTAAAGAAAAATCTTACAATTGTTGGTAGGTAATGATAGTAAATTTCATTTTAGTAACTTACAAATACGTACCTTTAATTTTAACATTTGTATCGCCATAACCTTAGGTTATTTTCGTTGACTTGCAGAAATCCCTAAAATGCATTGAGTATGGCACATAATCAATAAAATATTATGCAGCAGAATTGTGGGATAAACTGACATTTATTTTCTGTAATTAAATCACATTTAAATTACCTTAGATATGATGAAAATATATAAATTATCGTGATGATATGGAAACATCTTAGGGTTCTTAAATCTCTAAAATGAATTTTGGTCAACCAGTTGCCAATCAACAGATGGATTTTCGTTAAGGCATATCCCTCATAAGTTAAGCAAAATCCCAAGTTGCATTTTATTAAAGGGAAACGGAAGAATTTTGTTCAGGTGTTTAGTTTCTTTTCTTCGTAACGATAGGTATTTAAAATTGGAAAAAATAAATTAGACCTGATTTGGCTAAATTTTTAATATATAACAGATATATATGTAATGTACAAAAATTATTTCACTTTAATATTTCTTTAAAAACCTCCTCTCTTACATTCTAATTACTTAAAATCTATTTTCCCAGCCACAAAATGTCTTAATCAAAAGAGCGTCTCGACTTAAAATTCCTCCAAAACATTTCCCAAAGCTTTCTGTGCAATATATATAAATTTTCTGTCCATTTAACACATTTTCCGGCTGTCGCGGGCAAATGGCTCAGTTTTCCCCTGATCTAACAGTTATGTTTGGTTTGGAGCGCTACGGTCTACCGTTTTGCACACGAGGGCTAATGAGACCGGGACCTACTGCTTAAAGCCGATTCCGAACAGCTACGAACATCCATGCCATAATGGGATTCGAACCCACGAACTCCGGTACCGATGATCAGCACCCTAACCAACCGGCCGTTTTTCGGCAATCTAACAGTAAAATTCAATGACTAAGTTTCTTGTCCCTTGGGAAAATTCTATGTGTCTCGCTCTTACCTCTGTTCGAGCAAAATGGTTTTTGTATCATTTTCTTGTCTGCCATTGATTAGCAAAGATGTCTTTTTAGTAGCTCTTCAATAGAGGTTTAAGGCATTCATAAAATTGTGCTTCTCTTCAATGTGGTCCGACTACAACATCATAGTCTAGTTGGTTAGGCTTCTCCTTGCCCAGTAGCAAGTGAAAATAATAGGGGCTATATAATCAAATAAAACCAGACGGTTAGAATTTCTTTATTACATATATATTATAAGCATGTGTGTGTGGGGATACTGTGTCATTGTATTATAAATGCTTTCGGTTGACCTGTAAAGATCATTGTTTGTATGGTGGCTATCTAAGATAGTATATAAATTGGAAAAATCTAGCTTACATAGAATTTTGTTGAGATTAGACTCAGCAATATGTTACCAGTCGTTATCCGACATTATTTCCCTTCAGCATCTAAAAACTATAGTAGAAACCGAACTTATAAAATTCCATTTTGTTAGACTAAAAGGAAATTGGATTGTTTTTACCATATACCTAACTATCTCAATGTTTCCCAGTGATCTGATTGAAGATCTCACCATAGAGAGGCAGACGTAAATTTTACCAAGCACTTTTATTTGGTCACATAGATGGTCATTCAATAGGCTTTTTAAAGATTTAAAACTTGGGGGATTCACGCGGACTCCTTAAGATACACATAGAAAAAATGATTATAAAATACAAGCGTAGAAATCCTTCATGAGAAAAATGAAGAAATTGAGCTCTCGAATTGAAAAGCTTTTCTTCATCACGATATAGAACTAAGATTGGGAAAATAATTTAGAAACGTTTAGAATAAGTTTTTAATTGCATTTAAGATTGATTATTAAGATTAACGGAAATTTACGTTTTGCTGAAGGTGTTAAGTGCTTGCCAGATTATCCCGAGTTATCTCGGGTTCGTATATATTGCAGTTAATTATTATACAGAGAAAATTCGGGCGAAATAGAATTTGCCAGTACGGTTTGTTTTATTATGGCTTTACTCAACCTGGAGGAAATGAAAGGATATAGCTTTGATTGGCATTTGCCAAGTCCTATTGGTTTCGTGTCTCTTTTGGCCGGACTAGTCACGTGTTTCTCACTGATTAAAAAAACTTATTTCAGAAAATCAGCGTGACGAATTTTCTGCCACATCAGGAAGACCCAGTATTAATTCTTTACCACTCAGGTTAACCTCGAGGCATTTTCTATATGTTATTTCTACTACAAAAAAATCAAACCCTAAGAGACAGTATATCTGTGATCCCGTAAAACAGATTTCAGAGGTAAGTCAATAATAAAACAGACCAGACACTAGTGTACAGAACGTCAGGTATCACTTCGTGTTGTTCCTTGTTTCAAAAACTATCATACAAAGACTAATATTTAACTTTTTTATTTTTGCACGAGATTACTTGGGATAGTAAACTAATATTAAAACTAAATGCTTTTATGCTTGTAAAAAAGTAAAAATTCAACTTTAAAGTTACATATTTTGTTGTTGTTTTTTTCACTTGGTTGTACTTATAATAAAATATTTAAAAAAATGTGATGATATTTTGTTATTTTTTTATTAAAAATTTGTGAGGGAAGCGGTTACAAAATATTTCATATTTTTAGTCATGGCTTTTAATAACAATTCCATCATTTTTTATATCTTGAAGAACTGTTTTCTGTGACGTTGTAATTCTAACAAAATCTCTTTAAAACTGAACAACCCTTTATAAAAATACAATTTAAAAAAAATTATAATTATAATTTACTCGGGGCAAACTCTCCAAAATCTATCCCTAGGGTAACTGAAACAAATTTCTATAAAAATATGTGCGAGTAGTATCATACAGTTGTACATAACTTTCAAGCATTTGATTTTTTACCGAAATCCAGTCTTTTACGTCGTATATCAGTTTACATTTTGAAGGGTTCTTTCACAAATAAAAAAACATCTCACTGAAAAAAATAACTAAATGAAACAAATTTAAATAAGTCATAAGCATTTTCGTTTATAATTGTTTTGAACTGCTAAGGAGAGAGAAGTAAATCATAGAGATTAAAACCACCATTGGGATATCAATAAATTTTTACTAATGGTTAAATTCTAATCGGAGCTAAACAGTTTACCTAGTGCAAAGAATAGTCTCCGTGTGCACTCATGCATATAATTGTTACTTTCTTGAAAATATTGCTTTACCCCATTATTAGTTCTGTATCATTCAATTACTGGTTATTGAATAATTCAAACAATGTGGTGAATAACGCTTGTAAAAGAAAATTATTTGCAGTACATATCCTGTGAGATTTAGTATTAAACTAAAATTACATTAGAATTCATAGAGTTGTATCGTAATAACAGGTGAAATATGGTAGGCAAAAAAAAATTATCTTCGACCGAGAGTATTGGGGGTCAAAAATGGAACGAGAGGAAAATATGTTAAAATTTTTTCAAATAAAATATTTGTCCCATATTTCATATTATTATCCTCAAATCAGTTTCATAAAGCTAAACAGGAATAGGAAATAATACTTTTATTTATATGGCTACATTTTGTTGAATAATAATTATTTACAGAAATACGTTTTTGTAGCAAAATAAAATATTTAGAATCTAATATTTTTAAAGTAACGAAACTAGTCTTGCGATATAAAACATAGTTATAATATCCGAGCAAAATGTACACTAAACATATTTTATGAGATTTTCCTGAAATACTGGGTAAAAGATTACGATAATAATAGACTTCTGTGAAAACAACCACTCCTATTTGTAAAATAATACACAGACATTTTTCCCAACATAAAAAATAAAGACGACAAATATAGATCACATAACTCAAGTATGAGGAAATTCATTCATTGCATGGGATGATCCCAATTTGTAAACCTGATACCATTAAATTTCTAAGGTTACAGTGCCTTTTAGTGATGTCCATTATTGGTAGTATCTAATCAAATTTCACCCAACTTAAATGTTGAAATGGGAAAAGAAATATTCTGTAACATGCTTATTTATGGTAGTCATTGTCATTATAGCAATGAAAAAAATAAATAAACAAAAAATGAACAGTAAACTTTACAAGCTATCATAAATCAATAGTATCAAAATAAGAAATTCATGTGACGATGGAAATTCAAAAGCAAATTTGTAAGTTACTTACAGATATAAAATTGACACATATGTATACAGATATAAAATGATACAAATATGTATATAGATATAAAATACTGATATAAAATGTACACATATATACTAAAGCATAATAAAAGTAATAAAATAGATTTCATTTTAAAGTTCAGCTGTTAAAAATTGAGTTGACGATATAAATTACAAAGTAAATTTGTAAATTACATAGTATTACATATATAAAATATACACATATGTATACAGATATAAAATGATACACATATGTATACAGATATAAAATGATACACCTATGTATACAGATATAAACTACAGATATAAAATGATGCACATATGTATACAGATATAAACTACAGATATAAAATGTACACATATATGCTAAAGCATAATAAAAATAATAAAATAGATTTCATTTTAAAGTTCAGCTGTTAAAAATTGAGTTTACGATGGTTTGGAGCGCTACGGTCTACTGTTTTGCACACGAGGTCTAATGAGACCGGGACCTACAGTTTAAAGCCGATTCCGAACGGCTACAAACATCCATGCCAGCAGTGGGATTCGAACCCACGAACTCCGGTTCCGAAGAGCAGCGCTCTACCATTCGGCCATCGTTCGGCGAGTTTACGATGGAAATTACAAAGTAAATTTGTAAGATAATTACAGATATAATATATATATATATATATGTGTGTGTGTGTGTGTACAGATATAAAATACAGATAAAAATGTATACATATATGCTAAAGCATAATAAAAAGAATAAAATAGATTTTATTTTAAAGTTCAGCATTTAAAAATTGAGTTTTCGAAATTTTTTTTAATGTTTAAAAATATTTTAAACTATTTACAGATTTTTACAATTTTTTTAAAAGCTTCTAGTATAAATTCAAATAAATCTATATATTTATTTTAAATTCTAATTTTATTAAGATTATTGAAACACGAATAAAATTAAAAAAAAATATTTTAAATAGTTCAAATGACATACCCCTGTAAATAAATTACTGTAGAAAGAATACAAAAATTCCCTATAAATAACATTCTTGATCAATCGATAAAACTAAATGGAAATATATTTATATGCAATAATAAATTAAATTTAGAACTAGAAGCAAAATATTTAAAAGCAAAGAATGATTTCAAAAAGAACAAAGGACTTTGAAAATAAACTTTTTAAATAAACTGGCTGACTAGTCTTTTATATATGGTTGATTGAGTTATATTTCAATATATATGAGTACAAAATTTTATGACTAAATTAGTAAGATACAAACTGCTTTGTAATGTCTATCCTCGTCTGAACATAAATAAATAAAATTAGTTTTAGCTTGAAATCAAAATTTTCCCAAAATTTAATATGTATTGTTGCTTTTAATTAGTTAATTAAAATCAGTGTTTTGTAAACACACAAAATACAGAGAAAAATATCTTTAAACCTACTAAATGCCGGAATTGCTGAATTAAAAAGTGTAAAGGGGAACTAAAGAAAATAAATTGCCTACATCTAACAAAGACTTTTTTTATTAGTTTTGTTTTAAAACTTTAACCGTGGAATGTCTTAAATAGGCTACCATTTTTGGGGGAAGTGAATATGGAGTTATAAATATTGAATTGAAAGCAGTACATAGTAAATTTACGTTAGCATTATAACACGTTAAATGATAAATGAAACTCTATTTGAGTGATGAAAGAAAAATGTTTTTTTTTTCCTAATGAAGATAAGTAGCAAGAATAAGTATCTGAAATGATCTGATTCTATTATTTATTTTCTATTGATAGATTTCTTTCGACTTTCATCAATATGATAAAGTAACTTTTATGGATGAAATTCTTTATGAATAATCTAGAAGCCCTTTCGTTGTGTCAAGATAAAATTTTATTGATCTTCCCTTCAATCTCATGTAAAGCGACACACCCTGACTGATGCTATTTTCCAACTTGTATAGCATTTACTCCTCTTCAATAAATTTTACTGAGACATTTGTCAAACAGGGTCGTTTTAATAATCGATAGTAAAAAGAAATAGTTTTTAGGAGAAATAGACACTTCAAAAACACTAGACACGATGAATCGATTAAGTGTTTGCAAAAAAACCCTTAATTTACTTTTCCATGTTGAAATTTAAAAGAAGTTTTGGGAATACATTTATATTAGTGCCACAGCTATTATAAAAACTTGCGTACACAATATCAGCTTTTATAACAATATTTCTCGTTTTAAAAAACTTGAGTTTTTGGTTACCTGCTCGTCCGATTTGAATCAACAAAATTGGACAAAAATGCCTGTTTCTGTAACTTTAATTTAACTCACACCATCTGTCTAGCTCTAAATTCTATAATCAACTTTTCATGATTTTCCGATCTCCATTTCTGTTCAAATGTCGCATACTATAGTATCATTGACGAGCATACACCTTTACAAAGTCATCGAAGCGTTATAATAATCTGTAGTTGTCAGAACACAGCATTGTGTAGTTGGAAGGTATTTCGTCCGAGCTAATTGAATGTACAAGCGTTTGGTACTCATATAGCGGAGGTTTCCATAATCAAAGAAATGGAAGTATTTGATGCTTCAAGATGCACAGTACTGAAGATTTATTTCAATTGAAAGAAAAGGCAAAATTATCATCTAATAGGTCCCAGCACGACCGAATGTGGTGTGATTGAATAATCGTGAGAGACGACCACTGAAGAGGATTGTGACAAAAAGAAGAAGCAAAACTTACTGAAGAACTAAATTTCTTAATACTTATAAACCTTTCCAATACCAGAACAAACAGAAGGGAGTTCCATCAGCACAGAATTTAAGGACGATCTCCAATTATAAAACCACTTATTAGAAACGCAGATGACTGTATCAGCGAAACGTAGAACTGAAATTATAAAACCTGGTGTCTGGAACAATGGAGGTCAAATCTTTTGTCTGATGAATCTTGATTCACACTGTTTAAGCTTATAACCGAGTTCTTGGTAAACGTAATCCCAAACATATGATACAGACTGCTTGCTGCTAAAATTAAAAGATGATGGCGGTTAGGTCATGGTTTTTGTATTCGTATCTTGGTATTCCATGAACCCGATGATTACTATGCAATGTCACCATATTGACAAGGATTATGAGACCGTCTTCACCGATCATGTTCCTTTCGTGGTACAGGACTACTTTCTGAATGTCTCTGCTGTCTTAAAAGCAGCATATCCCTTATTAACACTTCGTATCATCCAGGACTCATTTTCTAAGCATGAAGATGATATGCCACATCTCACCGGGACACCACAATTCACCAGATCTCAATATTGTTAACATTTTGTGGAACAAGTTCTGTCATAGATATCCAACTCTATCCCCTTTACCCGTATATTTAATTTCATATATACTTTACTAGTTTATACTTATTCCGAAAAGACGAAGTGTTTTGAACGTCAAACGATTTCTGACACCATACTAGGGACGGTTGTATGCTTTTATAAGTGTTTCCAACTCCTTTAATATGTAATGGAAGAATATAGCGTTCTATCAATTGTTAAATTCAAATTTATTTCTTCTCAAATTTAGTGATTCAGTTTGTTCATAATCTAAAGATAAAGTACGAGTATCTATCTGATTCACATATTCACCCGTGAAATTCACACTTGTACTACTCTTGATGTGTGATCATATCATTGAGATCAATCCTTTATACATTCTAGATTAGATAATATTTAGAGGAGTATATTTCAAATATATATATATATATATATATATATATATATATATATATATATATATATATATATATATATATATATATATATATATATATATATATATATATATATATATATATATATATATAAGTGTGTGTGTGTGATGATATTTTAACGTAAAACTACCCAGCATAATTATAATTCTATTTTAAATTAACTTTTGGCGGATCATTCTTTAAATTGCAAACTTTGGTGACAATCTTTTGTTCTCTTTTTCTCATTCTGCAAAATTGAAAAATTTTCATACTCCAAAATTAATTTCTCTTTAGCTCAACAATCCTTATATAACTACTTTATATAACTTAGTTTCACTCCACCCATGTCATCACATGGCTAACTATTGACACACTGATGTGCTAACTCCCATCACTGTATTATGGCATATAAGTGTCTTTCGGAGAGAAAATTCCCAGACACGAGATGCTAAAAAAAGCTCACATTTTTATTTTCAACATTTCAACTATCTTTTTCTTCAATTCGACTATAAGGAATTAATCATGGATACCCTTTTGCCAATTGTAGAGGGTTTTAAAGGTCCATTACATATATACATATATATATATATATATATATATATATATATATATATATATATATATAATATATATATATATATATATATGTATGTATGTGTGTGTGTGTGTGTGTGTGTATAATTATGTATATCAAAATTATTTCACTTTAATATCTCATAAAAATTTTCCTCTCTTCCATTCTATTTCCTTCAAATCTATTTTCTTTGCCACAAATTATCGTAATTAAAGAAGCGACCAAAACTTTGAAATTCTTTCAACCCATTTCCCAAAGCTTTCTGTGCAATAAATATAAATTATCTATCCACTCACCGCATGGCTCAGTTTTTCCCATCCGATCTAAGTTACTTTTATTGTTAAAATTTCCGAATATGCTCCATTATCTGAGAACGATTTCGTCTCTGTCTCCCTCTGGGGTCGAACCCTGTTCCAACCGTGTTTTCATAATCATTCACTCATCTACTGTTCACTTATACAGATGTCACTTTTAGCCGATAAGGAATAAAGTTTAAGTTTTTCTACGAATTCTGCCTGTTTTTTTAACAACGTGGCTGGACTGCATATTACTCCATTAGTCTAGCTATCTATGATTATCATTGACTAGTAGCCAAAATAATAAAAACAATTGGGGTTACCATTCTATTGTAACCGAAAGTAGTAAATTCTGCTGTATTATATATATACATACATATATATATATATATATATATATATATATATATATATATATATATATATATATATATATATATATATATATATATATATATATATATATATATATATATATATATATATATATATATATATATATATATATATATATATATATATATATATATATATATATATATATATATATATATATATATATATATATATGTCATATTGGCGAGACCCATTCAAAATCACAACACAGTTTAATTCTGGTAATAAACATGAAATCCGTACAACAGGCAGACGGCTTTACAACTTCGTGCAAACAGACAATGTGATCCCGCACATACACTTTTCAAGTAGGGATTCCTGAGGTAAAAGACTACGAATAATCCCTAAGCACCATTGATCACATGATACAAAATACCCATGTTTAAAGAAAACTCGCTCACTATTGGCTAAAGTAGTCCAGACAGAGGCTGAACTTAGTCTATAGCTTGTCTGGAGGGAAAAATCAGAATTACCGCGCAAACCCCGAAATCCCTTTATGAACAAAAGTTATTAAATTAATATTAAAATACGTAAATAAGGAATTTTAATATATATATATATATATATACTTATATATATAAATATATATTATGCGTAAGAATACCTGTATCGCTATAATATAAAAATATGTAACATAAATGTATTGCTGCATTTTGTGGGAAAAAATGCGAAATGAAACTATAATTAATGCTTCTCTCTTTAATTGATGTTACTCCCACAAAAATCCCCTGGCGTGTATCCTATAGTTTTTTGTGCATTTGAACTTTTAAACACAAGTTCTTTAGAACTGGCATTCCCAAACTTGAATGGGCTATGATTGTGTAGGAGAAATGAAACAAAATAATTCTTGATATTTTAAGAAATGCTGTTATGTTACAAATGATAGTTCAACAAAAAGGCTGCGAAAACTGAATCTCAAAAAAATCTTATATATGTCGTGATCCAGAGTTAAGGCGAATGGAAAATAGTCTTCTTGATAATAATAAGTTTATTAAATCATCGTTAAAGTAAAGACACGCGTAGAGTGTTGTTGACAGCTCCATGTCCACACGCTGATTCAAACTTATCTGCTTGCAAGCTCATCAAATAGCTCAAAAATGTTTCCACCTGTCCGAATTATCCTAAAAACTTACACGAGCGTGGGTCTTTTTCCTTTATGTTATTATTATAAAAGAGTTCTTTTTTTAAATCGTATTTAACTCACATATTTAAAACTACCCCTTTTTTAGACCTGACATATATATATATATATATATATATATATATATATATATATATATATATATATATATATATATATATATATATGGGAGAGAGAGAGAGAGAGAGAGGATTATATCTTCGTAAAATCCATTCAAAAATGTTTGGACAACCTCTATATTTCTCTTCTTTGAAATTGTACAAATCTCAACTGATTTGTCGTTTTGAAGGATATAAATCAATAAAAAATTTAATAATAGCAATGTGGAAAAAACATATTTTGTATTTGTAATTCTTTAATGTAATTAAAAAAAAGTGTTTTTTTTCTGGTTTGAAAATAATACACAGCTTCATTTTACTTCATAAGAATGCAGTGTTATGAAGCAAATATTCTTTGAAGAAAGAGAAATACTTTTTTCATTAAGTACATTTTTTTGCTTAAAACAGAATTTTGAGGCCTTTCTATTGAGAAATTCGGATTTTATTTATTTCTATAGAATATTTCATTTTGAACGTCTTTTGATTATGCGCCAGATATAGTATGCATAATCGTAAACTTTCAATCTCTATGCTAAAAAGATGCATCGATTTTTCTTCTATACATATTCTTTGCCAATACTTTGGGGGTACACACTTTATACAAGTGTGAAATAAGTTTTTTTGCTTGCAGTCATATCACATTTTTTTCATTAAATGAATGATTCATTTGACGGCTCATTTTTATTTAATTATATGCATATTGCATCATTTATTACTTCCAGAATGTTTTTGTGAAAGAAAAAAATTACTTTGCAATAGCTCTTAATCAGGTAAAATGTGTTCGATTACCATCGAACGGGAATAAATTAAGCTGAATTCAGAAATAAATTTGAGTTAAAGAATACAAATACAGTTTAAACAACTGAAGAATTTAAATTTAATTAATTATTTTATTTTTATAGCGGCATGAATTTTTCTAAGAAAGAAACAAAGCTTAAAATTCGTTTTAAAGTGTCCGCAATCTATCAAAAATAATTTTTTGAAAATTTTTGCTTAAAGTGCAATATGTTATTAAAAATATATTAACGGAAAACTGAAAAACTGTAGCACAAAATATTTCCATATTTTTGACGTAATAGCAAAGCCGAATATTTAAAGAAGTGGTTGGAACGATACTAGTCAGTAGTTCATGAATTTACTTTAGTTTTAATTCATGTCGCGTTTGTTTAAATTTCAAGAAAATTCTCATTTACATTAATTTATCTAGTTTTCGTATTTCTAGAATCAACTTTATATATAAATAAGAGAATTCCTTGTGTTGTTCCCAATCGAGTAATATAGAGTAAAAATTCAAGGAAAATATGAAAATGTTCGTACATAAATTCCAATGGCTTACATCTAAATAAATATATTTATAATATTTTGATTCAATAAATACATAATTTACAAAAGTCTCACTTGCCTTTCAGGGTGTTTTGCTGTACCCAGCAAACAGTCTGGCTCATTCTTTCTTCCTTTACGGCAAAGTCGGGAATTTTGTAACTTGTTAAAAAAACAATTTTCAACGCTTAATAAACCTGCCCCTTTTTGAAGTACTCCACCTTCGTGAATGTTCTCTCATTCCAATTGTTTTTACCTTGTCACTTTGTCAAAACTGGACGTCTGTAGTTGCAACTAATAATTTTGCTTCAACTCTTTCTGTTCTAGAACGGACAGTGACAAAAATCAACTCGCTACAGTCTATTCCATGTATAGCAGAATTAGGAAATCAAAATCTTATAGCGAATTTGAAAGAAACTTTTTCTCAGCCAAATCCAAAATAAATTGGTTTCATGATGAACAGATCGTTTTTATTACCAATTACACATTATTTCAAGTTTAAGCTGGTTACCAGTGTATTTTAAGTATTAAATTTTATAAGTATTTTGAACTAATATCTGCTTTTATTTGGATTCCGAAAGCGCAGACTTAAGACACACGCAAGAAACGAACTTAAATCACATTTATAGAAAATTGATATTCGGATAATAAAATAATACCTTCAAAAATGTACCTTCAAAAATCAAATGGTTATTTTTTGTAGAGACCTTGAATGTGAAGATGATGATGTAATTGTGGGTGTCAATTTTCCTTCCTGTTGTCAAATTATCTACAATAGTTTCAATACAAAATTTTACACTCTACAATGCATTGATTGATAATTGTGCTGTCAATATACAATTGCAAGAATGTATATGTGTGAATGTGTGTGAGGACCAGCAAAAACAAGAGCAACAACAGAAGTAACAACAACAGCAACAACAACAACAGCAACAGCAGCAGCAGAAACAACAGCAACAGCAACAACAGCAGCAGAAAAATCAGCAGCAGCAAAATCAACAAGAGCAACAACAGCAACAGCAGAAACAGCAGCAGTCGCAGCAACAGCAGCAGCAGCAGTAACAGTAACAGCAGCAACAGCAACAGCCGCAGCAACAACAGCAGCAGCAGCGACAGAACAAGAAAACTCTGTCGATCCCCCATCGACGCGGCCAGGTTATGGGTTAATTTGACAAGATGATTTTTTAAATATTTTTTAATTTCTGTTATTTTCCCATGTCTGTATAGACATTAGGATCTCTGTAAAATAAACAAAAAAATATATCATTTTCCATTTTTGAGATAATTAATGTCCACTGTGGCGAACACTGACAATTATTTTATATAAAGTAGTTATAAATATACATGTCCGGTGTAGCGGCCAGACTTAGCCAAATTAAAGGTTAAAATTTATAAATCATTTAGCTTAAGTTCATCAAGTCTTAATTTGTATGTCTTATCAGTCACATCCTTTTTCCTGTAAATAATTTCTCTCAACCTTTTTAAATGTTTTCTGTTGTGATTAATAAGGATTGTCATAAGACTTCATCTACTCTTTTACTACTTGTACTATTTGGGAATTTATTAAAAGATAATTTACCATTAAACAGCGATTCGTGCTTCTAAAATAAATCGTACACACGATTAATTAAAAGCTTTTTTGTAAATTATATTTATCGTAAGGGGAAATTCAATCTCAGAGTTGCTACTATATAAAAATTAAATATACAGTAAAGATGAAATCAATAAACTAATATGCAGCGCAATAGGAAATCACTTTTAATGCTGTTGGTTGTCTCTAATTTTATTTTAAATTTATTTATAATGATTGACTTTCATGTTACAGCATTATGTTTATATTGTTACTATACAAATAATTAAAAGTTGAAGGGTATAAAAACTATTTTTTTATTATTGCATGCCAATGAAATATATATGAAATGACATAGGATTTGCTTCTACCTGATACGGTTGTAATCATCTGGTTACGTAACTAAATGACATGTTTACAACCGTGTTCAATTGAAGGCATTCATTTAACATATGTTTGCCTATTAGGACAAATCCGGTTTTTACCATGTCACTTTAATCATGTGCTAAAGTTTCAATAAATTACTTTTTACAGGGTTATCCAAAACGTATTCATTTTACTTTAATTTGCTAACGCTCTCTTATGAGGTTTCGGGAAAACTTCTTAGCTGGAATAATGACGTCTACCATTCTGTATACACGCCTTCAGGATAATTCCTCGAGTATTTTACTAGATGGTCGACAAAATGTATAAAATCGCAAGTGACCTGTCATCATTTGCAATATAGTATCTATGTAGTTTGGTTTGGTTTGGAGTGCTACGGTCTACTTTTTTGCAGCACGAGGGCTAATGAGACCTGGACCTACAAGTTAAAGCCGATTCCAAACGGCTACGTACATCCATGCCACAGTGGGGTTCGAACACACGAACTCCGGTACCGAAGGCCGGCACTCTAACCAATCGGCCAACAGTTTTTCTTAATAATATGAGTTTTTAAAGATAATTAAAATCTTATATTTTAAAAGTAAGCAAAAAAATCTTTAGCAGATTACATCCGACATCTATATAAAATACATAATAATTCTGTATAACTCATTTATTAGAGATTTAAAAAAAATATTTTTTCATATTAATTAAATATGAAAAATATAAGGAAATCAACAAGTTAGAATATTTTTTCTTTATTTATCAAGTAATTTCTTTGTAACCAGTACAATTACACAGTAATATAAAATTTATATAATTTAGAGAAAATTTGTAAAGATAATTAACAACTGATATCTTAAAGGTAAACTTAAAAAAAAAACTTTAGTAGATCACATCTGGCGTGTAAATAAAATAAAAAATAATTTTGGATGTCATATATTAGAATTTTTTAGAAATGTATTTTTCAAAAAGTTTTGAGAATATTCTTCGAAAAAATTATCGATGAGAAAATCTTTTTTCTATCTAAAATTATCTTCCTCTCGTAACATTTCGTTCTTACCTCCATTACACCAATATCCAATTGTTCAAATGGCGTAAACTTCTATAAAAGAATTCACACATAAATTCTTCTAAAGATTCGGAAGCAGTGAAGCATGCAAATGCATAATTTGTCGTCACTGCTATAAATTGCCATCGTATCATCGCACGTTTTATTACCAATCTATTATTGGAACCCATCCAAAATATGTTGAAAATTGAAGCCCGCTACTTGAAATATATAAAGTCACTTGAGATAGACACCATAGACAGTAAGGTAAGCATCGTAGCGAAAGTAAGATAAGTATCATGGTATAGAGTAAGGTCAAAATCATTATTACCCTATGAACATCTTAACTACCGAAGAACTAAAAGATAAAACATATAACTCTATACATTATAAAATAAAAACAAATTCTGCTGATTATAACGATTTTTTTATTCATTGAATAAACTGTTAATTCTCATATTTTGAGATGGTAAAAACCTTTTTATTTTAAACTATCTCATCTATTGGTGTGCTAATTTTTTTAGAAATTAAACTTTATAAATGAAATAATTTAAGTTAGAATTATATTTATTTTGATTAATTTTAAATTTTCATTATCTTGCTTATTTTCTTAATGTGTACAATATTATTTACATATAAAAAACTTAGTTGTGACTCCATGAAATATAATTTTTTCATCCCCTTAACTAACTCTTAAATGTTCACGGTTTTTTTTATTGTTTACAAACATGTAACACTATTTATTTCTCAAGCCAGATTTTACTAGCACTAGTATTTAAATAAATACCAAACTAAGTATAATTGAAAATATTATGGATTTAATGGGAGATTAAGACTTTAGGGTTAATGATTAAGCTCGCATTATCATACTTATTTCTTAATGTGTGTAATATTATATATATTACACACATTTGTATCATATTTTTTATTGTTTACAAATTTAAAAACAGGTTATTTATCAAATCAGTTAAAGCACTAGAATATAAATGACATAAATAAACATAAGTGAAAATATTGTGGATTTGATGTCAGATTAAGAAAAAATCGTGAGAGGAATCTAATCCGGAAAAAAGTTGCATAAATAAAGGAAGAGTATTAAAAGCTCATTTTTTTCTCTGTAAATGATAAGTTATTACTTACTGTGTCGTATAATGCTTCTGGTGATGCACTCTTTTCATGCAATTAAAATAATCATACTTAAAAAAGTTACAAAATATGCAAAAATAGTATTCTTTATTCATATAGACTTTGTTTAAATCCAAAGATTTAAATCATGATTTATATCAAGGTAATATCAATCAACCCACCCATATGATTGATAGCAATGAAAGATAATAATTCATGTAAGGTAATTATACTTTTATACAAAAGTTATAAGTGACCCAAAGTTAAAGACAGATTTTTAATATTATTACCCATAAGATGTCCTGTCGATAACTAAACCTTTCAGAAACTTTACCTTAAATTTAAATTTAGAAACGTTTCATGAGCCTCTATCAAATCTAAAACGTGATATCTTTAGAAAACATTTAATTAATTATCTTAAGTAAGAAACTTACTGTATATATAAAATGTGTCAACGTATTGTATCCTTTCTGTCGAAAAATGTTATACTTTCAAAAAGCAATATATATATATATATATATATATATATATATATATATATATATATCTGTGTATATATTCAACAAATTTTTCTTCTATTAATACTGAACAATACAGAAATTGTACTATAATTTCTTATACCCGATTTTAGACCATCGGAGATAGTCCTTATTTCTAAAGTCCTTTTACTAAAGAAGGTTACATTGTTAAATTTTCAAGAACAAGAAAATTTAACCTAGTTAAAAGTTCAATTTATTTCTTCATTGTACAAGTAAAAGAAATATCATAATTACGAAAGCTTTCATTGTTCAGATTTCAACGAAAGCACTAATTAATGCCATTCCTAGATATTTTTTATATGTTATGTCTGTATGTAGGTAGGATGAACCCTTAAATATTTTGACTATTGTCAATGAATATTGACTACTTTAGATAAGAAGTCTTTATGTAGGTATCGCATAGACATACAAGGTCGACATTTTAAATTTAAGACTGCTATAGCATCTAGTTTTGCAAATTCTCTTTTGAATGCTGTAACAAAAATTTCAATATAACGTATGTTAAAACAGTGAAGAATAACTCAAACACTGTTTAAGTTACAATGTTGAAATATGTATAAAAAATTATTTAAAACAACTAGTTGTGCACCTTCATTTTTGACTGTAACCCATTCAAGGAAAAATCTGAATTTAACGACAACTAACGCTACTGACCTACAAAAATGCGACTTTCAGATATCGACGTGTCTATATAAAGTTGTAACAATGAATTTTAAGCAGCTGAAAATACGTTATTAGTCCATTTCTAGAAAAAATAGATAAAAATCTATTTCTTGAAAAACAACAAATTTTTTCTATTCATTACTTCCTGGTAAAGTAATGGAAGTATTATAATCGACGAAAATTTTGGCTTATAAAAATATCTATGAAATGAAAAATTTAGACATAAATATGTTAACACTGACAGTCTCCGCCAGATGGCAGTACTTGAGCCATACTGAGACAACATCGTTCCCTTAGATACAGAGCTAACTTTGAATCTTAAATTGAATTTGCAAATCATAATTCTGATGACACATCACACAAAATTTAAAAAATATATATAATTTAATAGCTATGCAAGAAACTTGTGAGGTGTCCACATCAAATTTTTACCATGTTTGTGACTAAATTTTTATCGAGAAATGTATAATATTTTGAAATGAAATTCAAACAATTATTGTTCCTGAACATATAAATTTTTACAAGAGAATGTGACTTTGTGAAGGGCATAATATCATGACCGTTTCCAATTCATATTTAGCACCGAGAACAAAAACACCCGATGTAAAAAGTAAAATTCGCATTGTCTAGTGTAAAGTTAAATGTTCGGTTAACTAATTGCCTGGTTACCATTCCAATATGTAAACTTAATGAATATGATCATGCCTGTTTTAAAAAGGTACATTAAAATTTGCTCTCATTCTATCGTACTGGGATATTTTTCATTTAAAATCTTTTACTATAAATTATTTCAGCAATAATGTTCTGCCGAAAACGACCCTTACTTCCAATGTCATTTTATTAAGATTAAAAAAGAATAAAATCCAAGACTGCATACAATGTTACGGTGCAACACAAGGCTATATTTTAAATCTAAATAACTCATATAAAAATTTCTTATACTAATTTCACGAAAACCACATATTTTTCTTTAATGAAAGCGTTTTATTAAAAGCAAGATGAATGTAGCGTATTTCACTCTGCTTCTAAAAGGTCATGAATACTTGACATTTACACTTCTTTACACTTCTCGTGTTTAATCATTATGAGGGATTAATTAATATCAAGAGTTATTGAATCACTTCATGGTTGATATTTCATCCCTTTTCTGGTTTTCTGGGAAATCCTGAAATTTATTAAGTATATTGATGAGCAAGTCTTTCATATTCGCTACGCAAAAGATACGTTTTATACAAATTTCCTCCAAAATTCTAGTCTTCTATATTGCTTTTCAAGGACTGGCCCTAAGCACAACAGCATATTGAGCATCTCGACCTCCACAGTATATTCAAAGAATACAGTTAGTCGCGGGAATTTATACCGCGCATGAAATATGCATCATGTTTACACTTTTTCTCGTCTTTTGACTAGCGCTTCGAAAAGAAGATATCAGAGTTCCTTCTCACACACTCGTATTACTAAGGTTACACTATTTTATTTCTCCAAAATCACAAAAGAGTATTGCATCACTCTTACTTTTGCTCGGGAAAAGGTATATCAAAAATTTTATCCAAGAGCGCGACCATATTTTACCAGTCTTTTGAAAATTGTCTTGAATAGCAGTTTTTGCCATTATTCCTCAAAAACTATAGGTTGATATTTCTTTTCTTTTTTTCTGGCTTTCTGAGAAATTGAAAAAATATTTAGTACATTGATCAACACCTCTTTCTCTGCGTAAATAAAGATTCTTTTGGTGCAAAATTTGTCCAAGACTATGGACAAAATGTCTTCTTTGTTGTTTTTAAAGAAACTGACTTTACACAGGTCAACAGCATATGGGTCTCTACTAATACGTTGTTTCGAAAAGAAGATTTGAGAGTAAGCTTGCACAAATTGTTTTGGTTAATATACTGGTTTTGGTGTGGTTTGGAACACTATGGTCTACTGTTTTGCTTCTAAAGGACCAATGAAACCGTGACCTATTAATAATTGGAGACCATCTACAGATGACTACCGGGACCTAATGATTAAAGCCAGTTCCGAACTGCTAGGAACATCCACGACTGCATGCTTTGAACCAGCGTGCCTAATGTGTCCTATCAATGTCCCAAACCCGTAAACTCCAATACTAATTAATAGCACCCTACCACATGGTCATTATTCGAATAATTTGTAGTACTGTGGTTATAATATTTTAATTTTGTAATATAATAAAATATAATTGTATCCTTTTCACCTTCACTCCTTAAAATAAACATCAAAGATTTGTACTAAGTACGTGCCCCAATTTTGTTAGTTCTTATAAAAGTTGTCCTGAAATGCAGATTTTGGTGTTATCCATTAAAATTATTGGTTGATATTCCTGGCTTTCTGGAGAATCTTGAAATTTATTAAGAATATTAATCAACACCTCTTTGATATTCACTACTTAAATAAAGATCCAATTTATTCAAATCTTCATCAAAATGCTATTCTCCTGAATTACTTGTAGAGAGACTGACACTATGCAGAACAATTTACTAAGCAATTCAACCTATAAAGTACATTTCTCGAGCAAAACCATACGCTGGAATTTAGAATAGATATGATATATGCATAGTGTTAACTCTCTTGGCTATCTTTTGACTACTTTTCCACACTCTGCTTCGAAAAGAATATTTGAAAGCATTCTCTCACACTCGATTACTCAATATGCATGATATAAAGAGTCTTATATATAAAGGAGATCGAAGCATGCTTGAAATACGTCTGTTTTTAATAGATCCTGCGTTTATTAATACTTAATAAAAATTTTAAATATTTATGAGAATTAAAATTTGTTTCTTCTGTTATAAAATTATGAGAGTATACCTCTAAATTATTTACAATAAAAATATAGAAAACTTAATACAGGAGAAATTAAAATTTTATTATATAACTGCCCGTAACATCTTCAAAAAGACACTGCTCCACAAGTTCTTCGGTGTTCTGCTTTGGAGACCATCTATGTTGAATATCCAGAAGAATATTTGCTGCATGTATATACGGATGGGTCATACTCTGAAAGCTGTGCATCTGCAGGCTCCGGAGTCTTTCCTAAACTCTTCTTCTTTTCTGCGTCTGCGGGAAAAAACAGAACGACCTTTGATGGAGAGGTAGAGGCCATCCGTATCGCATTGGAGAAACTTCTGGATTGTCTTCAAAAATTCCAAAAGATTGTCCTACTCTCGGACTCGCAGGCAGCCATACAGGCTATTGGCTTTGCTGAAGCTCCTATCTCTGCTGAGGTTCTACAATGCAGAGAATTGATGCGTTTTTTTAGTCGAAAAGGCAAATATATCAAGTTACAATGGATCCCCAGCCATTTCGGCATTAATATGAATCATCAGGCTGATCTCCTCACACTTAAAGGTGCAACAAAGGCACAGCTAACAATGCTTCTGACTGTCTTTTCACTCAAAAAAACTCTTTTGGAAACAAGCTTTGAATATGAAATTCGAATCCCAAATGCAAGATCGTGTTAAACTGAAGACCTGGAGTGCCGAAGACCTCGCCAACATTCCCGATCGTCCTCGACGTGAGGCAGTGGCGTTGTTTCGGTTAGTGACAGGACATGACTGCCTAAATGAACATCTCCATAGAATTTGCACTTTTGACTCCCCTCTTTGTTCTTTATATGACCTTGGAGAACCTTTAAATAGAGGTCATCTGCGTCGATGAGGGGCACTACTCGGTTCTTCCGACTCCGAGACTACCCTGTATTGGAGAGCCAGAGAACGCCTGAGGCAATGACTTCGGTCAATATTACTTTTGTTACTTGTACAGTTGTTCCACAATTGTTATTTTTATAATTGTAACCTGCCTTGCCATTAGAAATAAAAAAAAATCAAAAATCTGCCAAGTTGATAAGCCTAAATTTCCTTATGAGTGTATACATCTTCATTGGCTATAGATAGAATGAATATAATTCAGGCAATTAAACATTTATTTTAATGACTAGTAATAATTTCAATCTAAGTAAACGTTTTTTTTCCTTTTGATGTGTTTTTGTACTTTTTTTATTAAACAGATTTATGTGTTATGAATTCATTTTATATTTTCAGATCACCTTAATTTAAGTTGTAAAATAATATCTATATTATAAATTAAGTTACGTGCGAACAGCATAACATATTGTAACATAAGTTCCTTTTCCAAATGTTTAAAATATTTGTTGTTTTTTATTTTTCCTTATAACAAATGATGTTGAACTATTTATTGATTTTACAAACGTTGAAATTGGTCTTAAATGTTTCACAAATTTTTGTATAATTTTATCAAATATATATATATATATATATAAACACTTGTTTATCGGAGCATATATAAATTTCCTCATGTACTAAGACACCTTTAGAAGGTGTGACACCTTTTAACTTTCTGAATATCACAAAAGAATATTGCTCCAATATCATATTCACTTTTTAAAAGGAATATCAAGGATTTGCATCGACAGAGCAACGCAATTATGTCTTTATTTATCAACATTTCTCTGTAAAAACAGAGTTAGCCATTTATATTTAAAAATTATCGAATGATTTTGAAATTATTCAGACTTGTCCCTTCACTGATTGTACTTCAAAGAACATCCACTACATCAACAATAAATTTTAGGCTCCAGTACTTAACTGCTTAAAAAGAGAAAAAAAATGTCTCACTGCCTGGCATTTTTCGATAACGGAACACTAGAAATGCGGTAGCAGTGCTTGGCATTTTTCAATCGGATTTTCATAAGAAACCCAAATGGTTTCTATTATTGCTTCAGAATAAATGGTGCAAATTATCCGACTTTTTTCGATATCCAAATTCCTAAAAATATTTTTCTTCGATATGATCCCTTTCTTCCATTTTACATGTCGTAAAGATTCGAGATGAGTTCTATTCTTTCCTATAATAATACTCGTTTTAATTTTATTTTTTTTAGAAATTCTCAAATTTAGGAATTTTATAGCGGTTGACCTTTAAAAGTAAAAGAAAGAGTAGGCTATTAAAAAAAATAAAAGTTTGCACTTTTGTAAGTTAAATTACTCTTCTAAGTTTGGTTTGGTTTGGAGCACTATCATGCACAGTTCGGCCCACGAGAACTAACAAGACGGGTACCTACATCTGAAAGCCGATTCCTAACGACTACGAACATCCGTGCCAGCATCGGGATTCAAACCAGCTGGTACAGAAGTGCAGCACTCTACCATACGGCCATTGTTCGAGAGTCATCCTTCTGGATCAGTAGACGTGAAACTTAACTTAATTTATGCCTTATACTTGCACATAATGAACTTGTAAAAATATAATTTTTATTGCCATAACTCAAGATACTAAGATAACAGCCAACTTATATATAAAATGTAATCTAAATGCTTTTATTGATTCTAGATAAATTGACAAAGGTATGAAAAGTTTTTATTATTTTATTCAATTTCCATATCTTTCACATGTGTTAATCACATGTCTTAATTAATCTAAAATTCACTCTTTTTGCAGTAAAACTTTATTATTATCCCTAAACTTATTTCCTCATTGGATATAATTACCACTAAAATGGTTCGCTCGCAGAAAATTAGTGCGATCCACAAAGATATGCCCTCTCTGGAGCGCGTGTTTATATCAGACGTCTTCTTTAGAATGATGTTAGCAATTTAGCAATACAGTGATCCGTCATTTTTCGCAGTTAATGGGGACCAGAACCTTCCGCAAAAGCTGAAAAACCGCGAAGTAGGATTTGCCCCTACTAATTTTCTTGTATGCGGGTACACGAATGTTTTAAATATGTAAACAGTATTTATACTTTACACATTTAAGACAAAAATTACAACAGTATACGTATTTACTTAAAAATGTCAGTGCTAATTGATAAGGTTAATTACAAAACCTTATACAGTAATAAGCATTAATCAACATTGCTTTCTGAGAGAGGCGGAGCAGAGGCTCTCACTTGACTCGTAGAAGCTTTAGGCTCACTCGGCGACTTTTCTGCTGGAGAAGCTGACAGTAGGGCCTGGGTCTTTACCTTGGAGGGAACATGGAGATGGATAGTTGTCTTTGTTTTTCCTTTTCTTTCAAAATTCTCCTGTACAAGGACATAACCCCATCAACGCTGTTGCTGAACTGGATAGCTCAAACTATATTATCGCAATGTCTTTTGCAAATTCTTGCCCTGTTACAAAATTGTTACGGATTCTCCAGAGTAAGTCCACGCTTTTCAGTCTGTTCTTCATCTTCCTCTTCATTTTCTTCCTCGCTTGCAGACTTTGTTATCTCAAGAGCCCGTGGTATATACTCTGAGTCAACTCATCTCTTTGTTTGACATGCAGGGATCTTTTTCTCTCGCGTAACAACATGAAACAACGCTCCTTTCTGCAATGTGCTTGCCTACATGGTTGTATTTTTTTATTTTTATTTTTTGATGAATATTTTGGAAAAACCCGCGAAGCACTGAAACCACAAAACATGAAGCGCGAAGTAGCGAGGGAACACGGTACGCTTAACTTAGACTGACATTTTGTGTTACTCAGTTTGATTACTTGATCATGTTTGAAATTATAAATGCCAGAGTCACTACTGTATGTTATGACTTCCAAAGATTCAAATTTATTTTATTTGTAAATATGTGCTTAACTATTTTTTTATCTTCTTGTTTACGATAATTACGTCTATATAAATAAGTGTACTTTTCTTTATGCTCTGTGATGAAAGAGATAAATAATTTGTCATGTTAATCCATTTCTGGTTGTTTATTTCTTGTGAGTATTAATAAATTGTGAGTATTTTAGAAGGTTTTCTACAAACTCAAGGTGGTACTCGTTATGTACTGTAGACTTTCTTACTGAAAAGAGTTTTCTCAACCTTCAAAATAGCCAATAATTTGACTGTTCGATGCAATTTATATAATGTTTTTTCTTATTAGGTATTTATTTACAGATGAGCTTTTAGCTTGCCATTTAAATGGAAATAATATACATATTTAAGCTCCTTAATTTTGGTTTTGTATTGAATTCAAATAATATAGGAATTATTGAGGAACATGAATTCAAATAATATAGGAATTATTGAGGAACACTCTAAAACTAAAATAAAAGAAAAACTAACAAATAACATAATTTCTGATTAGAGAAAGTGATATATCATGCATATAAACTTAAGCAAAATTCTTTTCAAGATTTCTGTTAACTTTGTAGCATGTAATAATATATTTTAAAGGTCTAACATTTAATTTAAGTAACCATTTTATGGAGCAGATAACAAGCATTCGAAAAGTTGAATTAGTTCCTGAATTTTGTTTTATAACTACACTCTATTTATTTATATAGTAGTTTTGTTGTTATTTTTTACGAAAATTATGATATTATTTGCACCATAGCATATTGTGTGTATCTAATAGGAAGCTAGATGTACAATCAATGTTCAGCATCATACTTAACTGAAATAAATAGAACTAAATAACCCGACAACAAAACAAGTCTAATAAAATACACTCCCTATCAATAAATATAAATCAAAATAAATAGTTTGAGCATCCCAATAAATCCTCTTGTAAAATAATATGTCGTATCAATCAAAATAAGAAGCCCTAATCGACCAAATGTTTTACATGTGTTTATATCATCAAAAAACAATGGATGTGATATCACCTATTGTTTTGCTGTTGTATATCTAAAAATGGCACTGAAATGAAGGACGCGAAATGTGTTAGTTGAAAGAACTACAGGTCCAGAAAAAGTATTTAAAATATCTCCTCTATATTTACTAAGAAATTCAAATACATCAATTTGACTTTTAATTGATTCAATACATGTGTTTTGTCTAGTATAATCTATCTTATAATGTATTGTATAAATTCAAGTTCTACATATCTGTCATTTTTTAAGGAAATATAATCTTCCGACAGTTTAAAGTTGATATTTAAAATAGTTTATACTCCCCTTAATTTCGTACCTAGAAATTTTATTTCATAATCTAAAAAAATGTTACTTTTAAGCGATATTATTGTTCTTCTATTCATTTATAATAATGAACGTTAGTTATTAGAACCAAATGTTGCTAATGAGGACCCTTTTTAGTAAGCTTCCTTTTTTAGCTTCCATAGCTATGAATTAATTAATAGCAAAATTTATTTCTTAATTTTTATGCGCTCGTAATTAATTTGGAAAAGAAAGCAACAAAAGATTGTGAAATAATAAATAATGCGAATAATAAAAAGGATTAATTAATTTCCTCCTGACGCTAAGAAATTCCTTTTTATTCATTATTTATGAATTATTTAGTTTTATTTTTAAAACTATTTTTGCATGCAGATTACAATATTTCGCTACATGTTTTAAATTCTTATTATAGTTGAATATATTCTTCTGTTTTACATCCTATTATATGATTCTCTTTCTTTCCAGGATGGATAGTTTTCAAAACCTCTTCGCTTTAATTCGTATGGAATTGATAAATATGAGTCACTGCTCTGGTAAGCTGGACACTTTGAAATTCAAAAATTCATTATCAGAAGAACCTAAAGTCATAAATCCTAGATAAACGAAATAATAAGCTAGACTATCTCGAGTTCCATGAACCTGTAATGTAATAAGCAACGATTTCTTTTGTATTTAGGCTATATTATCATTTAACAACGCTTTACTTCCCTCTCTGTTTTGTCAACGTATTTGGTATCATTCTTTACACGATGTGGTAATCATTAATTTTTGCTTAATATTTATTATTACTGATTGCTCTCCTAAAAAAATATTATTTATTAGCCAATGTTTGTTAGCGAAAGCAAGACATTAAACATATAAGAAACGGGAATTTTCTCTAAGAAATATTTCTGCTCTTAAATATGTCATAGGTTTTCCTTTCCCAGTGCTAAGTAATATCAGAAATAAAATCTGGGTATTCAAAATTCGTGGTATTTTTAACAACTAAAATTGATGAGAAAATTTGAAAGATCCTGCTATCTGACACTCTCCTCTTCCCGGGTGAATACTTTGCAAAAACTCTTTCGCTTAATTTGTCTGAAATTGCTAAACATGCGTCACTGCTCTAGTAAGCTGGACATTTTCAAAATCAACATTCGTTATCAGAAGAACCCAGGGTAATAAATCCAAGATGAACGGAATAATAAGCCAGAATATCTCGAGTGTCATGAACCTGAAATATATTAAGCAAGGATTTCTTTTGTCCGAAGGCGATATTCCCATCTAACAACTGTCACTCTGAATTTCCTTTCTTCCCTCTCTGTTTTGTCAGCCTTTCTGGTATCATTCTCTTCTCGACGTACTAATCATTTATTTTTATTCAAGCTTTCTCTTAGTTATTACTGATTGCCTTTCTGAATAAATAATATTTATTAACTCAGTAAACTGTTTCTAAATGAATGCAAATAGCATTAAACATATAGGAGACTGCAATTTTTACCAAAGAAATGATTTCTGTTCTTAAATCTATCATTGATTTTCCTTTACCAGTACTTACTGTGTAATATCAGAAAATAAAATCTGGGTATTCAAAACATTTTGGCATTTTTAGCAGCTAAATATTGATAAGAACATATGAGAGATTTATTTACCCGTAAAACGATAACTTTTTAATCTCGAAACATTTCCCATTAAAGTCTTTTTTATTCTATAAATTCAAAGAGATAACAAAGTTCTCCTCTCATAATGATATACAGTATTGGAATAAATTTCTTAGAGTAAAATATTGATTAGAAGAGGAACTAACCTAAACATTTATTAAAGCTTAAAAGTTTGAATTTATTCTGTAGGCATGCATGTAACTGAATAACACACCTTTGTTTATGACAGCATAGAAATAAATTTGAAGCAGTAAACAAGGGTACGAAGAAGATCTTTCCTAGACATCAGAAAAAAATTTATTTTCTGCAATTTATGTGCTCCCCTGAAGTTAAATTCTGTATTTTTGTATTAAGAACATACATTGAATAAAAATAGGATTTCTTTAAAGTTATGCCTGATGTTGTTAGGTGTAGCACATTTGGTACAATCTATGAAAATCTAGAAGCTATGTAACAAAACATCCAGTAAAACTAGCTCATTGAATAAAATTATAAATTTTCCCGTAAAATAATCTTGAGGCTAATCAAATGAAAATACTAACATTTGGAAAAAATGAAGCATTTCCTTTTTACATTTGTACATTTCCGATCTTGGCCTTTTTATTTGATTAGTATTCTGGAACAAAAGTCTATTGCATGTTTTATACTTTTGGAAAGTAATTCAGCAAAATAAAGTTTTTATGTAATAAGAGCGTCTACTCTTCAAAAAAGAAAGAAATTTTGTGAAAAAGGAGAGCAATAGTGTTTGATGAATTGCTCTTTCAACCACTGATTCAAAATTAGAGCCAACATACCTAATACATGAAAATGAGAAACTCTGCTTAAATAAGAAATGGTAAAATTTATATAAAGCTAAATCAAATATCAAAAGTAGAGTGCAAATAAACTATCTGAATATATATATATATATATATATATATATATATATATATATATATATATATATATATATATATATATATATATATATATATATATATTTATCCTTTTACTGAAAGTAAATACAATTTGGCACAGCGTCAAATTTTCTCAGATCAGTGGATACAATGCATATAGCATCGATTCTTTCTTCTAATAAAAGAAACAATTTCCTCAGATAGTGAAGATGAGTTTAATGCTAATCCTATCATTAATAATAAGTACTTTATATCTATCTTAGCTTTGTTTTTCTCTCAAATCATCGATTTCCCAATGAACTTCAAAATTTAATTTCAAACTTCATTCTTCAATTGACTTATCAAAAGAGTGTAACTAAATAGAAATGCTAGTTAAAGAAAATTATTGAAATTGTATGCATGGTAAGGAAATTAGAATAGTGCTTATTTGAGTTCATTTAAATTATTCTGGTCAGATTTTTAAAAAGAGCGAGTATAAAATTTCCATTACTAATATGCGTAGTTATGTCGCGTTAGAAACCCTATTCTTATGCTAATTTAAAGAAACGAAATGAAGAAAATTTCATAAAAAGACGAAATGTTGAAGTGACAAATAAATCATTGTTCTTATGCATATAAGTTTTGAATAATTATCTTAGTATATTTTTGCATTTAAACCTTTCATGACATTTCTGAATATTTTATAAAGAAATATGTTTAGGTGCCACGCTATAACCGAAATAAATGCCCATAACAAAAACTGAATTTCCTATTTGTGCTATGTATGTTATTATGAATTTTTTAATTTCATTTCCTACAATGCTTAAACAGTCAGTCCTTACATATAAAGACCAAGGTTGGCACAATTTTTAGATATTTAAAAACATCATGCCCTTCAGGCATTTTTATTAAAATACTTACATTATTTTATTGTATAAAAACATAAAATACATTTATTTATTAAATTAGTTTCAAAGTATTCGTATTAAATAAATATAATTTTGAAATATTACATATTTTATGTCAGATAAATCCTGAGAGGTATCTGGTTTAGCCAGATATTTCATATAAAAAGGAACACGATATCAACCTTTGAAACCTTTTATTTTTCCTTTGAAAATATTAAAGTAAGAAATTCTATGCTTTTTAACACTGCTGGTAAATTCTTGCATTAATGCAATAAAGTAATTATGCTTAGAAAAGTCCCAACATGTGAAAAAAAAGTATTATTTACTTAAAGATTTTTTTTTAATTTTGGGGTTTAAATTTTGATTTATATCACCTTCATGATTTATATCAATCCCTATAAATCAACCAACCTTGAAAGAGATGTGTCATTTAATAGGTAGAGAACCGATGTGTATGTTCAGTATTTGTGTGTGTGTGTACGTATCATTTTTAGGGATGTTCTTTATTTGACGAGACACACTAGCTTTCGACAATAAACTTTTTTTTCGCAGACTTTATGAAATTCATAATAGAATAAAATGACTTACTTCTTTTAAAATTTATTTATCACAAATTATTTACTATTACTTTAACTATTAGAAATACTTAGTGTTCTCATATCCATTTCTATAATCCATTTCTCTATCCATTTCTATCCATTTTAAATTAACATCAGAAGTATACACGAAATGAAAAAAGTGCAGTTTAATTACTTGCAAGATAAATTTTAAATATATGTATTAGAAACTAAATTTTTATCTCAAATTGAAATAACACATGTGTTTTTTTTTATAAACTAAAATTTTAAAGATATTTTAGGTTTTATATCCAAAAAAATTTAAAAAGAAGTTACACATCAAAAAATAGTAAATATTCTTCTATAAATGAAACATATTACTAACAATAATAGGATTTTAATTAAAAGAAAAATGATAATTAGCCTCTATATGAAGAAAAAAATCTTCTAGCTTATATAATATATTTGCGGTAAGAAGTTTTTTCCCTTGATGAATGTATTTAAAGTCTTATTAATTGTATTTCTTCATAAAACAAAATTTAAAGAAACATTTTAAAGTTAAACTCTTTTTAATGACCTAGGAAAACTTGTTATATCAAAAGCAATGGAATTGTTTTATAGTTAATTAAAAATTAGGCTACTGTAATGAAGACCTTTCAATTCGAAAGATAAGTTGTCCTCTTGAGCTTTTAAAGCAGGATCAATTTAAATATTTTGCCCTTAATATCAAAGGCTTATGAATTCCCAAGATTCTTACTTGGTTCTTTTTTTTTTTTTTTTTGCTTGAGCCAAACGGTGGCTCAATTATGAGAACACTGCTCTTCGATACTGCAGTTCGTAGTTTAAAATGCCGATTCTGACATGAATGCTATTAGTCTTTCAGAATCGGCATTAAGCCTTGGTCTCTAGTCTGATTAGCCCTCGTGTAGCAAAACATTAGACCGTAGCGATCCAAACCATATCTCTTGTGCTTGGTCCCTGCTTCCATGTAATGAGGTCCTACTTTGACCTTAAAGCAGTTTTTTCACCCTAACGATACACTGCCAAACAAAAGTCGCAAACCTTCTCATTAAATCAAGTATTCCACGACACATAAGTTGGCTCTTTTAATGCCTTTAGAAGCAATGATACAGTAATATAATTTAAAATGTATTTTCTTTTAAATTCAAGATGCAAGTTTTCATATAAACCACCAAATGTAAATCATTATATCTAAAAATAATAATATCTTAAAATATACATTAAAGTGAAGTAAATCTGGAATACACTTTCAGCAAACTTCATACAGATGCTGAATGTTAAATGCTAGATTACTTGGTTTTTAATATATATTTTACTGTCCATCTTTTAGAATAAGATACCTTTGAAATATTTTAAGTGGGGAATAAGTTGTTTAAGGAGATGATTTGAAATTAAATTAAATCAATTTTTGATAATTACACATTTTACGTCCTTTCAAAAAACTTTGATCTATCATATGCTCCTAAAACCTATGCATATTTTACAGAATTAACATAAATGTACTTTAATTGCATAATTTGAATCATTATGAAGTCCAATTAGACAAAACATTTTTAAAGCACTAACCACACTAAAAATGTTCTCTTTGATCACTTAAAATGTGTATTCTCTAGTCTGGTACCAAACGCTGATTAAGTTATATTGATTCTACGAGTTAGACACAATCCAGCGAGATTGAATTAAGTGGAATACTGAATAAAATAATTAGTGACAGGGGTAAAAATTAGTAAAATTGGAATTTCTGGACTTCTAGCTTGGAGAAAGAATTTAATTTAACTTTAATTTATCGTAGTTTGGATATAATTGGCAGTATATGAGACTCTTTTGCGTATGCGCTTCATCATTCTATAAGCCTCAAAAAAAGGAGAAATAATGATAAAAATTCACATTTGAGATAAGGAAGAAATTTTATGTATTGAATGTTCGTATTTTCTGGAAAAAATTCAAGGTATTTTATACTTCATCCAAAAGTAACTTTACATTTCATTTTTCAAAATAGTTGCATGCCCAGTCGGCATAGAGGTTAGAGCGTTAGATGGAGAGTATGGTCTCAAATCTCACTTACGGCTTTGTTGTCCCTTCATAAGGAGATAAATTGATCTACCTATAGAGTGATACCACAATAAAATAGTTTATATAACTACGGCAAATATCTACAGCTAAGTGAACGCAAATAAGAAAGGCAATTTTAATCCTGAAGAAGATTTGCTAGAGAGAAGAAGCTAGGAGGTTTGCCTTTTGAATAAACTAACTTTATGTTAGTGGTAAGATATATTACTGCTGATAACTTATTAATTTCTAGCTGGTTGGTTTTTCATTCAATCTGAAAGTCTAAGTTCAATAACAGTTTTAGTAGTAAAGTATTCAATGTGCTGTTAACAAGCGGCTTATTCTAATAAAACATATTAAACTTTCTATAGAGTAAAGTCATAAAAGTGAAAAAATCGAAATATCTTAGAAATGTTTATGATATTTAAATTTGACATTAGAATATTTCTTTCGAAATTTCTGTAAACCTGCCAAATTATTAGCTATAAGGAATAAAAATGTAGTTGAAAATAAATTAATCATAAAAGCATCTGTCTTCTCATTTACAATAAAAAGATGACCTAAAATATTTCATTCTATTATTCAACTAGACCTTTTTTTAAAATGTGGCTCCTCTGTATATTTCTCGACAATTTTCTGCTAAACTGAAATATCTGAAAACTTTTTTGATCTTCTACTTCTCTTTACTTAAAAAGAGTAGTACTGATTGAATGAAATCTGTGAAAGAGTTCTTTTATTTTACCAAGCTGACGTTTAGAAATTCCTCGGATATTTTAACAGCTTGTCTCTATGCGTTCAAAGCAGTTATTTAAAAAAAAAAACTGGAGTGTTTGCTTCGAGATTCGATTTCTTTCTAAATGCACATCCGTGCTTCAGAAAGTATCGCATTTTGCTTTAGGTACAGCAGATTGCCTTTGTTTTTCCCTATTTCTCCGAAAAAAAGAAAGGTTTCGAAGATTTAACCTTATGTTTTTGAAATGATAGGGATTTCATAACGGAATATATATGGAGAAAAACGGGCAGGTTAGAAAAAGCAGAAAAGGGAACGTATGACAAAAGGAACCATCTATTTGAATTTGATGCAAATTAGTTATTTTCAAGTTTTTATTTAAAAACACTATAATGTGTATAAATATGCAACTTTTTAAATTTGAAAACATCTTTTTAAATATTTTTCTATATAAAAACTTCCTTCAGTATTGTATAATAACAATTAAATTACTTTATTATACTCGATTTCTAAATCCTGGTTTCTTTATTTTAAAAATATATGACACTTTTACATACCTATCTACAGAAGTTCACATACTAAATTTCTGGATACAGCTTTATATTTTCAATTCAACTGAAATGATAGGGATTTCATAACTGGAAGTATTCAGTTTTAAACTACAAGAAGTACATTTTCTTTTTTCAACTTTTACTGATCGAACAAAGACTGAAATGATAGGTCTCTACCTTTCGATCAGATGGTTTGAATATCGCTGCTAGCATGAAAGTTCTCAGCCATTTGACATTGGCTTTAATTGATAGTTATGGGTCTTATTAGTCCTCGTACAGTAAAAATTGATCTGTCGGTATAAACCATACAAACTGCCTAGGTGCTGCATGTATTCGAACTACTGAAATTAATGTAATTTTATGTCAAAACAAATTTCCTAGTGTAAATAAATAAATAAATAAATAATATAAACAATTTTCTCATTTTCAAGTTGCTGTCTTTTAATGTTATTTTTATTTTAACAGAAGAATAGGTTTCGGACTATAAAATATAAAAAAAACAAAATGTAGTAGAATTTGTAGTTCACTTCTACAAGAAAATTTCAGGAAAATGTAAAATGAGTTATTACATCAAACTACGCAATTCTACGTCAAAATCTCAGTGAAATTAACAAAACTATTGTTACTAAGTACTAGAAAACTGAGAAGATATATAGTTTGAATGTTGAAAACAAGCCCATCTTTCAACAAATATTGCTTTTTCTCTAAACATGACCTTACTTCATGGATGTAACAAAGAAAATCTAAGAGTTCGGTTTTATTGATCAAAAAAACTTATATATTTTCTGTGAGTTATGTTATTGTTTTTAAAGAAGTGATCGCTATTAAAATAAGGATTTCATCATAAAATAAAACTCTTTATTAAAGATGGTATTGTTAAACACATTTTTTGTTTAGTTAGTTTTTTAGTTAAACAGACATACACGAAAAGAAGGTATTTATATCCTTATCGTAGGAAAATCATAATTTCAAGCAGGTTTTTAAGCATATTTCCTAACAATTTTTTCACGGCTTCTTAAATTACATAAACAGGATGGCATGTACAGAGCTGTCTTCTGGCATTGGAATCCATGAATTCAAATTCTACAGTTCACAATCATATTTATAGATTTTTGTATTCAGTAAGTTTCGGTTTAATTAGCTCTTGCCTAACAAAAAGTTAATTGTAATGATTCTAATCAACCATTTTTAATAACAGTACGTTATTAAAAACAAACATAAAAATAATTCGCCCCAGTTGCTTTCTTAACATCCATATTAAAACTTGGACGATACTAGATAAAAGTTCAAACCATACTTTTTATAATTTTTTTATTTTGTTATTTCCTGTTCGTTAGTGAGAGACAGTTTTCTTGCGAATTGAACTGCGGATTTTTAACATATTGAATCTGGTCTAAAGTACCCAGCTCGAGATTCCGTGTTAGAAATTGAACTGGACCGCTTCTAAATATACAATATATTTAGGTCTAAATAAACCGCATGTTGCAGTTTTTTCTAATATAGATAGAACCAAACGAAATTATTTCCAGTGGAGTTATATTTTTCAGCATAGAAAGATCACAGATCATGAATAAATATTTCCTTATAGGAATAATTTTAGAAAATGCATAAAAACAACGCAAAGTACATCGTTTGGAAATATTAACTTTTGAAAATTATTTGCTGATTTTTAGCTTAAAAGTTCATGTTGCAAAAAACAAGTTTAAAACATGGTGTTTTCTTCATTGTTACTTCACGTAGACAACGAATGGTTGAAGATGTATGGACTTGTATGGATGAAATGTATATTTTCTACTGGAATCTGTGGATTCGGGGTTTGATATATCCATGTGTAGAATTTAGCCGTAATGGAATACGACAAATGTTTTTCATTCTCCAGGAATAATGAAGCTAATTTTCTTTGCTTAAAGCTGATTCAGCCAAAAAATGACTTAAACTTGCTTTCAGATATCATCAGAAAAGAATCTTAATACATAAAGTTGAAAAGCAGTAAAAATAAATTTAAAGTTTGTCGATAAAACATACGACAAAAACTTCAGCTTTAATTCAGCTTTAACAGTTACAAATTTATAAATATTTTATAGAATGATAATTACTAAAAGTAAGCATGTAAAAAAGCATATTATTCCACAATTACGTCTCCAATGATTATTGTTTTTAATACCATTGTAGAATATATTACACTATTATTCGAGTATGAATACTATAAACAAACTCATAACTCATTCAACTAGAAAAAATAATTTTTAGTGTTCTAATAAGATGGGATTTACTATGAGGTTATTTGTTAATGTGTTTTTGAAATGCAACGCTGTAGAAGTTTAATACATTTCAACACATCCATATGCTACATGTTTTTCCATATTTTTGTTACATTGGCGGTGATTCTACTTTTTTATTCAAATCTTTATATGCATTTTATGACTAGATATTAAGACCATCATTATGTCCTTAAATGAATTTCAGGAATCAATGCAATAACAGCTTATTATGACATAAATGAAATATAAGAAATATAAGACACTGAAACCCTGAGAAAATGAGAAACATTACATTTCAGTAAAATATTTTGTCCCATACTTGAAATAAGTATAATGAAGTACAACTGTGCAAGTAAATTCTAAATCGAGAGTTAAATGAATATAATCGAACTTACAGTTAGGAGTCGGCGCCAACTTTAATCCCAAAATAAACTGCAACATTTCGAATGTAAATGGCCCTATTGATTTCAGTGTTTATCAGACTATCTCTGCAGTTTGAAATAAAATGTGTGCCGCTATAAAATATTCAGTGCTCTGAATAGAAATCTGTATCAGTCTGTGAAATATATTTTGCAAAAAGTATATGTTAAGCATGACTTCTATTTAAGAAATATTGAAGTTTTTGATTTTAGACAGGGGATCTTCTGAAGCCTCTTTGTTTCTGAACACATCTATAGAAGATAGAAGAGTAGTCACACAAAGAAAACTACATTTGATTTGAACCCGAATAATATATTAAAAGAATTTAAGCAATATACTCTCGTAGAAGGATGCGGATTGAAAAATTGGAATGGATATTTTCTGAAGATTCTAGAAGGAAAAAATATTAAGAGAGTGTAATCGAAAAGAAAACAGGCATAGAAACAGAAAGAATAAACTTAAGATAAAAAAGATGAAGTTTTATGAACAGCGTAGATGATTTTTTACAATATTGATTTCAATATCAGGACATATAAAGAAAAAAGAAGTATGACAAAGCACAAGATAAAACTCGGCTTAAAATTAAAAAAAATAGAAATTATTATCAAAGAAATATAACAACAAAATATTTGATATAAATACAAACAAGTATATTTTTTACCCTTGATCAATAATATTTAGGATGTGAAAATTACCAAATAAACGTAATTAAAAAATGCATATAAGGATATTCACTAGATTTGGGATACTAGACTGGACTTATAAATGGAAAACAAAGAAATATTCATCTTATTAAAAACATTAAAATAACATAAATATTGATAGGATAGAAACAGGAGCAAATTCCAAGTTTCTACTTAACTATGTTTATACTACCTGTAAAACATATTACAGCATGAATGCCATTGAATAATGCATAGGAAGATGTCCTCGAGTTAAGTTCCTAAGAGAATTAACAATTCTCATTTCCATCTCGCCGAGTGTTTATAATGTTCATATAGACAATAATTATGAAAGAAGCTTAACTGCGTATTTCAATTAACCTCTCCAGTAATGACTGAGTAGTAGATTTTCAATAAATATGCTTGTATAAATCAAGTGTTTTTTCTCTTCTACAAACGGGATTCTAGTTTGGGTTTATTTTAGTATAACATTAAACCAGCTCAAAACTACGGACTTCGAACATATGTTTATACGTATATAAAATGACTTGATATGATGGGAATAAAATATATTTCTTATTTATTTCAATATTATTATATTTTTAATATATGTTACTATTCTAATATTGGAATATTATATTATTAGTAGTTACGACTCTCACTGAAATTCTCGGAATATTTATTAGTTGCATACAATTTTCATTGTCTTTAATATCGTAACTAATAAAAACTTAAATCCGCTGCTCTGACAGATTAAGCATAAGAAATCTTTATATATAAACTCCCAGTGAAATGAAAACTAAAACAAAAAGGTGACTGACGTATCGCGTTTCAAATATAATGGCAAGCAATTTGAGACCCTTGAAATTTTCAGGCTGAAGTTAACAAATCGATTTCATTTAGGGATATTTCGGCGACACTCTGTCGTGTTCAGTTCAATCAATATTTCTGCATAACATTTTGATAAATGAAAGGAAAACAAACTCACAATTTTATCTAAAACAGAATTATCTATCAACGTTAATCAAGTAATGAGTAAGATGATGATTTACTTTAAAACTAAGGTTCTGTCCTTTATGTACCCGTAATTTATTCATGAGTTCACCTACTAATCCAAAAAAAAGAAAAGAAATTAAGATTGTAAGGAAGGTTTAAAATTAAGCTCTCGATTTTCTGCTCGAATAAAGAGGAGAATTTTTTAACTTCCTTTCCCATATATTTTTCAAGGCATGTAGCAGACGTGTATATATAATTAATCAAAGCTTAACTTCCCCAACCAGTAGTCATATTAAACTTTAATTAATAAGAATAAAATATGCATTTAATCTGATGTTACGCATTTTTGGTCTCTTCCAGATCTGTAAAATTTCAGAATTGATTTAACCAACACTTTTCCTCCCGATAATTGTAAATTGTTGTATATAAAGCTTTCTTGTTTTACATTTTATCCAATTGTGTAAGATAGTCCAATTAAGTTATTATAACACGCATGTCATTTTTTTATTAAATGAATTAACGAATGGAATATCTTTAATTAACAAGTAGTTAATGTTAAGCATTTACTTATAAAACCCCAAAAAATGCTTAAATTTTTAAATATGGGATATCAGAAGTTGAATAAAAAGATTAACTCTACAGGAAAATATTGACCGTATTGGAATGAAGTAAAAGAAAATATAAAAATACTTCATGATTTGTTATACAATACCATCCATAACTTGTGATATTTTGCCAGCATGCAGGTAATTTTTGAATAATTAATTTTGAAAAATGCCATGTCCTTACAGTTAAAGTATTAAAAATGGCTTGTAAATTTGAGTTTTTGAATTTTATATTCTTAAAAAGTTTTTGTATGGAAAGAAACAAGTTAAAATCAGAGGGTGTAGTTCTTGGGAGCACAGTGAATACAGCAGAGTTTATCAGCCTATCTCTGTGATATTCCAACCGAAGTCACCAAATCTGAAATTGTCCTTGAATTATCGAGATATAATGGGTTTAGTTTGGAGAGCTACGGTCTATTTTTTTTCCGCACGATGGCTAATGAAACTGGGACCTACTGCTTGTAGTCGATTCCAAACGGCTACGAACAACCGTGCTACAATGGGATTTGAACCCCGATACATAAGAACAGCCTTTTTATGCCGCCTTTTTTATAACTTCAAATCTTAAACTATATTGTATAAACTGATGAGAAATCCTTCACACTTAAAGTGCTCTATAGTCGTGAATTATTTTATTTTACACAAATGATATTACAAGTTAGCATCAAAAAATGGTCATTAACAAGACTTCCTAAATAAACAGCAGAAGATATCACTATAAGAAATTTATTCTGTAAAGCTAACACCCATGTAACATCTGCTTAATAGACTCAATTATTTAAAGATAGTAGATGCATTGTCTACCTACCTCACTCAATATGCACAAGAAAGTCTCTGAGCATTAGTCGAATGAAGTTCTCCAAGCAGGTAGCACAAAACTGTAGTTAATCGTGCAGTGATGCAAGTTATGTTAATTCTGTAACTTTGGTTTGGTTTGGAGCGCTACGGTCTACTTTTTGCAACACGACGGCTAATGAAACCGGGACCTACTGCTTAAAGCCTATTCCGAATGCTACGAACATCCATACCACTGTGGTATTCGAGCCCACGAACTCCGGTTCAGAAGGCTAGCACCCGAACCAATCGGCCATCGTTCGGTAGGAGCAAACGTATTTGTAAATTTACTTTATGTGACAATTTTGTTTAAGTACCGAGAGCCAAAAGGGACTACTACGAGGAATTAAAAAGGAAAATGTTATTTGATTTCATAGAATGAGACAAACTATTTAAAATATTCTTTTACTAAACACATAATCTATTGAAACGTGAAATATAAAATTGGGAAAAGTATATCATATACAATTAGGAGGGTTAAGAATACAATTAATAGTATTAAATATTTTCCTTATTTATTATTGCACTTACTAAGTGTAAATTAAAATATTTTATGAATATAGTGAAAATCTATTGTTCTCCCACATCAATAATATTTTACATTATTTTTATTATTTTTATTTTAAAACAGTTTTACTTGATAGGAGTTTTCCTAGATCAGGCACATTTTTTTAAAGTTAGGTCAAGAATTAAGTCATTTATATTAAGTTTTGTACTGGTGTATGATTTAAAAGCAGTTTCCTCAAAACCATAGTTTTACAGTTTTAGAAAAAACTGTAAAACTATGATTTCTAAGTTAATATTTCTAACGTTTTGATCAATCTCACAGATTAGCTGTACATGTAATTTTCCGTTTCATTTGATGTGTAAGAAATGTACGGAAATTGGAAAGTCATGGTATAAATTATTCTGAATTTCTTTATATGTTGATAAGCATAAAAAGAGCACATTTCTGTTACAATTTACCATATAATAAGTAAAATAATTATTTTAGAATTTAAATTAATTTTTAAAATAAAAAGAAATAAAAATAAAATTTTAGATAATAAAAATTAGTTTTTAGAATTTACAAGTTTTCAGTTTTTAGTAAAAGAATATTAAAAAATATGTCATACGACATTATGAATACTATTCATCATTAGCATCAGCACTATCAAGATCATTTTTAAAACTTACCTAATCTGCCTGAATAAATTAACAAAATTATGTATTAAATATGTCAAAAACAATTTTTTTCTATTAACAAACATGTGCATAATCAATATTAAAAATTAGTTTTTTTAATTCACTACTAAAATTTTAACTAATTTTTACAGCAGGTCTTCCATAAGATAAACAACAGAGATATTGCTTATACATTTCTTAGAAAATGTTAAATATATAGATTCTTCAAATATATTTTTAAATACTGATGTATTTTTATATTCCTCCTTAATGACTTAAGATTTTCAGCATATTTTTTTACATATTAGTTTATGGCTCAGAAACAACCTGACACTTCTTTGAAGAGTTGAGGAGCTTTTTATTAATATATGCATGTAGAATTTTATTAATAAAGTTTTCTATCGAATTCCGACGAAAATGAAATTACAGGGGAAAAAACCTGTAAAGATAAAGTTTGTGATAATTTTGAAATCAAAAGAATAAATTGGAGACATTATGGTTTAGGAAATGTTTATCATTGTTATTATTATTATAGAAAACAACCAGCACAAATACAGTAAGAATAAGGTACGTGAACTGCATTGTTAACGGAAGTTAAAATAAGAGTCGACTGTACGAAATTTCAATAGATAGAACAGAAAAAATTGTAATTTTCTGACTTGCTAAAGAAAATTCAATTCGTTATATGCCGATAGCCTTCAGGGCATTAAACCTCTGAGGTTGTGAGAGAAGGATCTTGACTTGAGTGCACTGAAAATACCTTCCCTGGGAACATTAAATTTGAAGCGCTAACAATCGTTCATTCAAATAAAAATGCAATACAAATTTTGGTCTTGGCTGTATCAAGCAGATTCCTAATCGTAAACGAGTGCTTTTATTGTAATGAAACGAGAAACCTAATTCCTGATTAAAAAAAATTTCTTTTTCATGTCATCTATTTTTATCGAGGATGAGAGACTTGGGTGAAAAGATATCAACGAGCCATGATAATGAGGATCATTATTGGATGCCAAGAAAATAAGAAATCACTTGATTTGATAAGTTATGTTTTGTGAACCAGGCAATTCAGGGAAAAAAATAAGGAAACAACAATGTGAAAGATGGGCAGAAAAACTCAAATAAAGCAAAATGAAATAAAAAGTAGAGACAAAACTAATAATTTAGCTGGAATATCCGATAAAAATTTTTTTGTTGTTTTAGAAATTACTTTTAGCGTCTTTCAAATTCTTTCTTTTTTCCGCTCAGGGTGTTTTAGGCTTTTTTTTTTTTTTTTTTTTTTTTTTTGTAACTTCTTTGATGTGACCGAAGAATCGAAACTTTTTCTGAGATTTAACGATTCTTTCTTTGGTAATTTTGTTTATTTTTTCATCCTGTCATTTTTTTGTTCTTTCGTTGTAAGAATCATCTCTAGGATTGATTTTTTTTATCCATTCAAGGTTTACTTAAGAAAAGAAAGAGATGAAAAATTTTTTCCATCCTGACGCCTTGTGAATTCCCATTTGAAGTACTTGGAGATAGATGTTACGTCAATTTTTCCCTTTCTAATTAGATGCAACTTAAAAGAAAATACAAGAGTGAGAGATATAAAAAAAATCAAAGTGCTAAAGAGAATTAAAGTATAAATAATATCCAATAGCATATTCATTAGATCTCGAAACCTTATGTTAGCAGATGCTTTATCATTCGCTTAAAGAATGGGATTAATGTCGTAATTTCATATTTATGAATAATGCTGTCATTTTCAATACCTTTCTTGGACAATTTCATTTTTTGGAGAAAAACAGCTCGTTTGAAAAACTTGAAAATAAAAAAGACTCGGATCTCATTTTGTATAAATCCTGAGAACTTTTACCCTAAAAATAATTATTCTGTTTCTTTCATTTCATTTCTTTTTACTTTTTATCCATCATAATTTAACTGTCGATCAATTATGGATAGACATGTGAAACAAGGGAAAAAAAGTGAATATTCAATAAATGGGATGTTAATTACTGCGATCAATGAAGTCGTTCTTTTTCCAATTTATTCCTTAATTAATATACTAATTCCTTTTGCAATATATGGAATATTTATTGCGTCTAATAATTATTTGTCAGAGTATATGCCACGTCTGCTGAATAATATATAAGCTAAATATATTTTTAAATTTTCATCAGCTTAAGATTTTACTATTAAGAATTGAAACTGGAAACTGAGTGACAGATTGATGCTTTTCAAAATCTGCATACATTGTTTGTTCACCTATCTTAAAAATATAAATTTCGAATACTGTACAATAGGAATACCGTTAAATCATTTACATAGTGCAAAGTACCTGTATTTAAAATAAAAAATTCAATCTTTTATGTATATTTTTTATTTTAATTTGTCATTCTGCTTGACTATTTCAATTGTAATTATATTATAATGTATCCTATCATTTATACTAAACGGTAGCCGAACGGATAGAGTGCTTATCGTAGGTACTGAAGGGTTCATATCCCACTATGGGTCTTCATAATCGGCTTTGAGCAGTAGGCTCCGTTCTTTTTACCCTCGTGTTGAAAAATATCAAACGGTAGAGCTCCACTCTAAGCCAATCTGAAGTATCCTTATTATTACGTTTATTAGAATGATTGTTAATTTGGATTGCAATGTTTGTTTAGAAAACACACTAATTGTCTGTAAGTTCAGTAAGCTTTTAATAATATATACCTAAATATATTTTAAAATTCTTTTAAGCTTAAATTTTGTTTTATATAATTAAAAATTAATGACTGTAAGACAAATTTACACAAATCAAAGTCTCTTTAGCTTGCTCTTTTTACTTTTTAAAGACATTGATATAAAAAATATTCCTGTAAAACTTATTTTAACAGGACGTTTTTTATCGTATAAAAGACACCTTGTAAATTCATTTACAGAATTCAAGTCAGCTGTATTTTAAACAGAAAAAATATTCAAACTGTGATATCTATTACTTCATATCAGTTTATTGATGATTATGTCAGAACATTTTAAGTTTAAAGATATACATTAAAATTTATCATATTATTATACTTTTGAAGTTACTGATACTTTGAATTCTAATGTTTATTTAGAAATTAGAAAAAATGTAGAATTTTTTAAATAAACATTTATATATATTTTAATATAAGAACTATGTTTCTAAAACACCATATAAATAATACAAATTTTCTTATAAAGTTTAAACAAATGGTAAAAAACACCTGCTTTCCAATTTACAGGGAAAAAACTTGATTTTTTTCAAATTTTCAATGGTTCTCTATAAGCACAGATCGCTAAACTTTCTCTGCTAGGTGTGTTCCACCTCATGTTCTTTGTACATTGAAAAATACAGAACGGTTATACAGTTGTGTTACTTATTAGAAAATTTCTCATTCTTTTGTCTACATAATATATATTATATATATATATAAACACACACACACACACATATATATATGTGTGTGTGTGTGTGTGTGAGTAACATGCGAATTTTACTCGCCGTTAGAATTAAGTTTTAGCCCCTATTATTTTGAATTGTCTGATGATTTCTAATGAGGAAGCCTAAGTAAATTGCTCCATTAAAAAGAAATTGCGATTTCTAACGTAAAACTTTGAAGTTAGGACTAAAAATGAAGTATTTTCAAGACAAGAGCAAATAATTGATTGATCACTGAAATACACTTTTCTTAAAAATTTCGCCTAGCAGCCAGGGTTTCAGCCGATTTTTTCCCAGGAGACAAATTTCTTAGGCGGTGTTATGCAGCCATTTAGACACTGTACAAAATGAACCATTTTTCTTGGAACAGCTGTAAAATGTAGTAAATGGACAGAAAATTAACATTTAATCTGGCATCATTTTTGGGAGACTGGTAAAAATAATTTTAGCAGGCGAACACTCTTTTCAATAAGCCATTATATTGCTGAGAAGTTATAGGTATGAAAGAATGAGAAGGGGTAAAAAGACAATTTTCGAAAAATATTTTAGGTGTAATAATTTTGATATGTTGCATATATATACTTAAAAACACATTCATTTCCATTAGAAATATAAAGATTTCAAATCACCATGCTTACTGATACTATTCTGAAACTATTTGTAGATGCATTGGTTGCTAAATGCATACAATCATTGAGTGAACGGTGTTAGTTATAAGGTCAATTTTGAAATTGTCAACTCATGTTTATGATATTTTGTACATATATGCATAACATAATAAATAATCTTTATTATTATATAACGAGGAAGATTTTTCATGTCTGTCCGAAATAACCAAAAATGTATAGAACTAATCGTAACCAAATTTTGGCACAAGTTATTGGTATAGCCAGAAGTGCCAATCCACATCTTGCATAGAGAAATATATTATGTAAACAATATTTTTAATATATATTTATATTAATAAATATATAAATATATATTTATTTATATATATATATATTCTTTATTATATATTTTATATATTTTAAAAACAATTACATTAAATATCAAAAACATTAAAAAATGATGATATTGAAACATGACACGAGTTTCTTCTTTAATTCTTTTCGTGTGTTTCAGAGTTAAAGTACACCATTTTCATGGGCTCGATACCGGGCAGAAGGAATTATTTCCTTTCTTTTAGACTACGTTTTTTTCTATTGAAACTTAGTGCAAAATTTAACAAAATGATTTATGAAATGGCTTATACTAATTGTGTAAAAAAGAATATAATTTTTTAAATAAATATAACCTTCATTTTGAAAACTTAACTTGCTTACGGTGGTACAATACATTATACACCTATGGTGTTTATTTTCATTTTTATTGTATTTGAGTCCTATTTTATGAACATTAACAATGCAACTATTTATTTAGTAATTTTATATACCCTGTTCTGAATTTTATACTATTTATCGTTGTCTTACAGGCAATTAAGAATCATAAATTTAGTGAACTACTCTGTACTTGTAAAATTAAAATGCTGTAATAAAATCATTCACCTCAGATAATCACTGTAAATCTCCAAACAGAATACAAAAAAGACTTATTTTTCCAATAGTTAAATTTTACCTACTTTGGTAAAAAAAAATTCATTTCTTTACAATATAATGTATCAATGTAAAATTATATAGCTACCTAAGTATGCAACAATACAATTTTGGACGTTTGAATATTCAAGTACCTATTATATCCAATGTGAAAGGAACAAAGTATATTTATTTACACATTCTTACAAAAATCATAGAAGTCTTAGAAACTAGGTACTGCTGAGAAATATGTGG
>CM063503.1:123079636-123082136 GCA_032207245.1 Pardosa pseudoannulata | reverse complement strand
TTCAGTGAATGAAACTTCATCCTTACAAAACTACAAGTTATATTTTCATGTAATTCCCCAGCATTACTAGAAAAAATAAAGACTGTTACAGGTAATTTTCAACATATTTGGGGAAAGTTCCCTGATGTTTAACTTATTCACTGTTATGTCTTTTGTTTCATCTAAAGAGCTTTCGTTAGTGCAAACGCACCACAATTGATGGACTCTGTAATGTCTTGGAAGAGGAGCGGAAATCAATACACCTGGAAGTCTTTTTCAAAAGCTCTTCAATCGTGAAAATATCGCTGGAGAGTTAAATTTTAAAGACCATGCTATCAAATTTAATATTAAAAATTAATAAATAGCCCTGAAATTTTTCTAAAAATCTGTAAATATTCTTTGCATTTTTAACTCAGAACCAGTGATTTTTAATATAATATCTTAATGCTAAACATTCTGTGCTTGGAGAATTCTCCTTTTTTATTTTCCGTGTCTTCTTATAGAGGAAAAAATATGTCGACGACCTTTGAAATTTCCCGAGACCGAAAAAGAAAAAAACACCGTTACCTCAAAAAGGATGGAGAAGAGATCAAATAAAAATAAGGAGATACTTCTCTAGAAGGCATTTATTTTCCCTGTGTGTGCTCGGCATCCTCAAATATTGCACTGAATATATCTATCTATCCATCTATTTCTCTCTCTCTTTTTCTCTTTTGTGTGTGTGTGCGTGTGTGCGTATTTATATATACATTTAAATATTGTCAAAATATTACCACGAGGTATCATAACATTCTAACTCTAAATTTCCCTCTAAATGTAGAATAGCAATTTAATCCTATTCTAAAATAGATAACACGCGAACATTTTGAAATACTTTCACTCTGGTTTTGGGAGTTTTACACACGTAAGTGATCGTGGAGTTGTCAGAGTTATAAATTCTGGATTTTGAAGAATCTATCTTATTACATGTATATAGTTGCAAGGTAGAAGCAGCACCATGTGCTTAGTAATCCATAGTCATCCTTAGCACCCTGGCTATCTATATGTCCAGGAAAATAAAAATCCCAAGTCTACGATTATCCAAATTTTATAAAACTCATTCTACTTCTTGAACAATTATTTAATTATGTAACTCTTGTATATTGTTATAATTTATTACAACTTTTATTGGATTTACTAATTCTATTTGTATTATATATAAATATACATATATGTATGCATTTAGGTGTATCCATGTGTGCATATACTTAATCTCCATCTATCTTTTCCGTATTATTCTTTTTTCTTCTTTTATTATTCGATTCATCTGGTGCTGAACTTATAACCGTAGAATCTTTGCTATATTTTTTCAAATTCATCTCATGCCAGATTCTTCATTTTGTTTATCGTCAAAAAATGTTGGTCTCATCACTTATTCTTCTCTGTTTTTTTTCGGTGGGGATGGTGGGGATTTACAACTGAGACCCTGAGTTTACTGAATGCTCGTGAGAGTGTGTTGATACGAATTTTCTTGGTCGCTAGAGGTAAGTAAACTAGTAACTAGTTAAATTCAAACAACAGAGTACCTAAGCGCAAACCAGAAGTATGGCGCTGAGAAAAGGAAATTTTATTTCATAAAATATTAAATATTTTCCAATCAATGATGTAACTGGTAAATATTTTCCAAATCACACATTTTATAAATTTTCATATAAATTTCCCGCATCTATCGTTTTCCATTTATCATTTTAAATGTTTGCCTTGCCTTACCATCCAAATTAAATCAGGGACATGTACAACTGAGATTGCATTTATTCCACAAATCTTAAACATAGAAACTGAATTAATTACTACATGTTGCTTTCTTCAACTTTCAAACCATGTGTCAAAAGCCGCATATCATTGCTACCTCCATGCTATTTTTTGCCTTATTGCCGCCCAGATTGGAACAGCGGATCCCCTGTTTTAAGGTCTATCTCATGAGGACTTAAGGAAATGATTACCCTGTATTCACACCATTCTCATAAAACCAAACATTAGGTCGACTTTTGACCTTATAGCTGAACAAGAACGAATTGTAGGATGGTGCTTTTTAGAACTGGGAATAACGAACTGAAATCTCGCTGCTAGTATGGTTTTTATAACTGTTAGTATTCAACTTTAAGAAGTAGATTCTAATCCTACTAACCCTTGTCTAGAAAAACAATATACCACATCAAACCATGGGTATGAAATATGTTTTCTTCGGTGTCTCCGAGTTGAAGATGAAAATAAAACGTTTTCCATAAGCAATCGCTCGACCTTTGGTTCTGTGTGAAAATATTTCATCCATTGCCTAAATCTGAGACGCTTAAAAATTGTGGGCTAGTTTTTGTGATTGATGATGACAAGCCCCATATATATATATATATATATATATATATATATATATATATATATATATATATATATATATATATATATATATATATATATATATATATATATATATATATATATATATATATATATATATATATATATATATATATATATATATATA